>VOQK01023318.1:24754-45566 GCA_015052645.1 Benitochromis conjunctus | reverse complement strand
GAATGCCTGGAGAACTATTGCTCAAGAGCACTCTTTAAAAAACTACAAAAAGGTCTGGCTTCTTGGAAACATAAAAGAAAGAAATGAGGGATGGTTCAAGATTTTTGCACACCACTGTAAATGCAGTTTGATACAGACTTACCTTAATTTCTTCTTCGGTTTAGCTGAAAACAACCACTACAGTTGCAACCAGGAGATCATTTCAGGAGGATCGAATATGGCTCAACGGTAAAGAGGAGGACATAACCCATCCCAGACTGCAGTCCTGTCTGAGAGAGAGTGAGTGTTGTGCATTATATTAGTAAAGTCATAGATCAGACAGAAAAGAGTGCATTTTACAATGTTGCTTTCTTTTTTTTTTTGCTTTATATTTAGTTCGACGATTGGCACGGAAGAGGCGTAATGATGGAGACCCTGGCGTGGATTCAGCTAGTTTGTCACACAAAGTCCACATTTGCTCAGTTAACAACTTCCCCACTGCTGCTGGACTCGCCTCTTCAGCTGCTGGATTTGCTTGCCTGGGTGAGCTCGTCTGTGCTATAATGCACTTTTGCTAACATCTCCTTCTCCATCTTTCTTATAGTTGATATTGCTTCACATAGTCCCAGTGTCTTTTTTTTCTTGACTGTTCTGTGGTGCAGTTTACACTCTGGCTCGGGTGTTTGGAGTAGAGGGAGAGTTGTCTGGGATTGCTCGTCAAGGCTCAGGCAGCGCATGCCGGAGCATGTATGGAGGTTTCGTCCAGTGGATCATGGGAAACAAAGAGGATGGGAAGGACAGTCTAGCCCAGCAGGTGGAGCCAGAGACTCACTGGCCTGAGCTCAGAATCCTCGTAGTAGTGGTAGGTCTGATTGTGGGTATAGGCGCATGAGACTACGGCTACATCCACACATACACTGATATTTTTGAAAACGGAGATTTTCCGTTGTCGTTTAAAAAAAAAATCCCGTCCACACGTGCAGTTTTGAAAAATATCTCCGTCCACATGTAAATGCCAAAAACGTAGTCAAACGCTGTCAAGAACACGCCAGATCCTAGCCATGTACAAATGTTGGCCAATCAGAAGTCTAGAAGCCTGGGAGGGAAAGCAGAAACAGAGTTTTATGCAGTACTTCTGAAAAGTTTTTGTGTTTTTGGTTTTTTTTGGAAAGGCAGCTAATTTTGTGTTACTTTTGATGAAGTGCCTTCATCATTTCAAATGTTAATAGCCAAAAATACAGTATTTTGGCTGGTGTAGACTCACAACTTAGGAATGAACAAAATACATACAGCATACATAAATTATTAAAAATATATATATATATTGAAAGCCGATAACGACGTCGGGATTTAGGTTGTGAGAGTGTCAGTGTTGAATGGAGAAGTTCACTGTGATGCCTCTGTCTTCTTAAATGGAGGGACAGTAACTCTGTGTGTATATGTAAGCGTGTAAAACTGCAGATAGTAAGATTAACAACAACAGCATTTTATCTATATTTGCCATTGTAGAAATTCATCTCATGTTAACAATAACGTGGTGCACAGCGTGACGTCAAAAAAAGGCACACGCCTTTGACGTTGTGTGACTAAAACTCCGTTTTCCTCGTCCACACGTAAACGCAAAAATGAGTTTTCGAAAATATCCACCCTGGGCGTTTTCTCTCCGTTTTCAGTGATCGAGAATGCCGTTTACGTGTGGACGAAAGGTGCAAACGCATAGAAAAATCAGCGTTTTCAAAAATATCCGCGTCCGTGTAGACGTAGCCTACATAAGTCAAAATAATACTGATGAATTTGCGCTTTTACAAATGCAAAGGTTACATCAATTTGATGCACTTCTGTCACAGGCCAGTGCAGAGCGGAAGCCAGTAGGCAGCACCTCTGGAATGCAAACCAGTGTAAAAACAAGCTGCCTATTAAAGGTTTGTTCACCCTATACTGCAAATGTCAGAATTTTAATGTATATCAATTGGCACTATATTTAAACCCAGCTCACTAATACAACACATTTCTGACTGTCATACCTGTGTCTGTGTGTGTCTGCATTAGCACCGTGCCAAATCTGTCGTCCCGGGCCGGATGGTAGAGATGACCGAAGCAATACAAAAAAAGGACTTTGCTGCATTTGCTGAACTAACCATGAAGGATAGTAACCAGTTTCATGCCACCTGCCTCGACACATACCCGCCTATCTTCTATCTCAATCAGGTTTCCCAACAGATCATCAGCTTGGTCCATCGTTACAACAAGCATTACGGGGAGACGAGGGTGAGCAGCTTTTTCAGTGGGGTTACAGGGGAAATATCTGGGCACTGGACTTTATTCATTTATACATATTTGTATTTACATTCATTTAATTACATTGTTTTTCATGATAACACCATCCATCGAGTTTTCTTAACCACTCAAACAAATTGGGGTCACTGGGTTGCTGGAGCCTGTCCTAGCTGATACAGGGCAAGAGTTTGGTTTCACAGTGGACACGTTGCCAGTCCATCACTTAACACATACCACGCTTTCAGTAAAATAAAGAAAACGTAATTTCCTCATGGGTTAAAATAACCCATATTTTTTTATGATGGCGTAAAGAAGATGTGAAAGTTGTGTGGTGGTTTTAAACTGGAGAACAGGAAAATCTCCTTCCTTCTGCAATAGTCACATTCTGTTTATTATCTTTATAGGTGGCCTACACTTTTGATGCAGGGCCCAATGCTGTGATCTTCACTTTACAGCAGCATGTTCCTGAGTTTGTGCACGTCGTTCAACATTTCTTTCCCCCAGAAACCAACAGAGCAGAGTAAGTTGAAGGATGTTAAGCTCATTCCCTTTAAAATCCTTCCATAGCAGTTAATTAATCCTGAAAAATCATCATTTAAATGCGTATATATAGATATAGACAGTGGAAAGTGTTAGGTCTTTTCATGTAATCTAAAACTGGTAAAGCAGACCTTTTGCCCATTAACCGACTCTGAAACCTGTGAAAGTGAAACTTGTTTTGGTTTTTAAAAATCAAGAACTGAAATCACTTCTTACCAAAGTGTTCAAACCCCTTTGCTGTTGCATTCCACATTTTGGTCAGGTGCATCCTGTCTGCTTTAATTATCATTGACATGTGTCTACAACATGACTGTGGAAACCTATATGATTTGAGCACAGCTTACCAAGGCATGTACCTGTAAAGAAACAAATCATATTGCATTAAGGCCCAAAGTCCAGGAAACTCTAAAAAACTGACCATAAAACTGTGGTCAAGAAAACCATTTTGGTTTTGAGTGTTCCCAAAAGTACAGTGTACTCAGTAGATTAACATGTCTAGAAGATGTTTATCAGAAGTTACCTTGCCACCCAACCAAAATAAGTGATCAAGCAAGAAAGGTCTTATTCAGGGAGGCTGCTCTGACTGAACTTCAGAGGTCCTGAAGTTGTTGTGAAAAACCTTTCACAACCTTTGAGTTGAGTTGTGAAAACCTGCTGAAAGGACAGCTCACTGGTCAAATGATCCACACACTTAACTCCCTGGGCAGACCACTATGTCTGGCTAATACCAGGCACTGCTTATTATCTTGCTGAAGGCATCCATAGAATGAATCATAATGCCTGCATACTATTGGGGTCTTTCTCCACAGAAGGGACATGGAGACAGAGGGATGTAAGAATTCAGAAAGGTTTCATGAAGATAACCTGCTTCAAATTGCACACAATGTAAAACCACAGAAATAGCTTCAGCTAGAAAGGACCTGCCTAGACAAATAAATCCAGAGAAATGTCTATAAAGATCTGAAGCTGCAAATGCTGCTAAATGGACTTCCACAAAGGACTTAATGTTGCATCTGAATAATGTTTTAGAACAAATGGTAAACTTGTACTTTTGCTTATTAAGGTGTATTTGCCTTCAGTCTCTTTTGAAATGTGTCACTGAGTGCTTCTTTCTTCTCTGCAGCTTTATTAAGGGTCTTCCAGTCAACTGTGCTTCTCTTTCTGAGGAGCTGAAACAAGGTATTGGTCTGGAACCCATGCCACAGGGAATAAACTACATAATTAGTACTAAGGTGAATATTCATATTTACCCACACAAGCAATTACTCCAACTTTTTATTATAAGCTTACTTTAAACAGCAGCTGAAAGATATAGAAGTTTTAGATTTAAATGTCTTGATCCATCTAAACTGCACAAAGCTGCACTGATGTGTCTGCTGTAAGATTGCAAGAAGGTTCAGATGTGTCTCTACATTACCTTTCAACATACTTTTACGACACATTGTCTTGCATTGGTCCAGTTAACTTAGGCACTGAAAGAGCACGAGAGTGATTTGAATCTTTGACCTGTGAGTGCTTCATTTGAAAAGCTAACATTTCCCAAGAGGCAAGAATAAATGTATACATTTGAAGCTGTAAACACTCAGACACACATAATTAATCTGTCGTTTCATCTTCTTGTATTGCCTTCAAGGCTGGACCAGGCCCTTGTGTTGTAGAGGATCCCACTCAGCACCTGCTTTCATCTGATGGTTTTCCCAAAAAAATGATATGATTTCCTCCTGCAGCCCTGAAGGAGCCAGTTCTACTGAGCAATAGGAAAGCCAGTTTGACTTAGTCGCATGTAACTTTTATCGCAGCAATACCAGACACCTTCCTCACAACAGCGGAAGATGATACTTCTCCCTTTAAATATTAAACTGTCCTGTTATGTCTCTTTTCTTATCATCATTAATCATTGTGTGTTCTTTCATAGCTTTAATCATTTCTGCATATCTGCAGGTAGATAGACACTGATGCTGCCTTGACTCTCTGGTAGTAAATAAGTGGAAATTCTTACGGTGAGCAATGCACTGAGTCATAAATACTGATCGGACCGGAGCTGACCCATTGTTCTCTGACCTGTCTCATTTGAATTATTATGTGGACAGTTTTTTTTGTTTCTTCTTGTTAATCACCATTTCTGATCAACGGTGCATATTTAATTCATGTCAATTTTATGGCACACAATAAAATATATTTTGGTCAAGATTTCATTTGTTGTTTGTGTTTTTTGTCATTTCATCATCCGATTCTCATCCAGATGAGAAAATAATTCTCTATTCAATCTCAAACTTTAAAAGATGAACTCATAATTGTGGTATAAAAGCAGCAGAAAGGACAACAAATGATAGAAAAGAAAAAAAAATCTTTGAAGAAATTATGGTAACCTAACAATCACCACCTGTAAGTCGTACGTATATCTTGCGATAAAGCGCACTTGGGTGTTCTTTTCCTTGTGTTACCTGGCGGGAGTTCTCGGTTCTTCCTCTTTCGCTGTAGCGTCGCATTTTTTCGGAAATGACGCTTGAAGTGGGGATTGGCTAAGGCAGAACAAGCCCCGCCCTCTGCCCTGCCCACCTGCACCCCTCAAATCTCGTAAATACGTTTTCTTCCTTGTAGAAACCATTATCACCGTCGGTAATCCACGCCGGAGGATCTCCAGGGCGCTGCAGAGGTGCTGTTAGGTTAACATAATGGGGAAGATTGAGTGGGCGATGTGGGCTAATGAGCAGGCTTTGGCGTCGGGACTAAGTGAGTATGAAAACTTTATTATTATGGAGAAAAAAAGGGGGCGGGGGGAGGGAGGGTATTTAGCAAGTTTCTTATTGTCTAATTCGGTTACATGAGCGGTTTAATTCAAATAGAGTATTTTCAAAGGGAATTATACTTTTAGCCTCTTATCTAGCGTATTTACAGAGTATTTCTGACAGCATAATAAAGCGCAGTTTAACATCTGTGTGTGTGCAATCTGCTGGAGTGTATTTCTTTAATCTTATCTTCCTGTTTTCTTCTTTCAGTTCTCCTCACAGGAGGAATCGTAGGCGTTGCTGGACAGTTCAGAGGGTGGCAGTTTGCTGCTTATGCAGTGTATCCTTTATTTTCTGTTGGTTTTTTTAAATTGTGTCTGCATTTTGGCTTATTGAGCTTTTTCTATGTTGTTAAAATAATAACATGCTAAGTAAGATTTTTAACTAACAGGGGAAAAGTGCAGATGTCATTTAAGTCACAAAAATCTCTGGATTAGAAGTGATATAAAGTATGTATTCAGGCTGCAGTTTTCTAAACAGTAATTTTAATGCATACAGGAAGCTAAAATACGTATAACATATAAATACATTATAGGCTACACAGCTAATACTAGGCTGATCTGGTCTGTACTGACGTGATAAAACAGATGAGGTGATTCATCAATCCTCCACGACATCCTAAACAGGCTCTGGTGGATTAAGGTGTGGTGATTGTGGAGGCCATTTTAAGTTCAAGAAACCAGTCTGAGATTGCGTGGTGCACTGCCCAAGTGAAATGAGCAATTACATTGTAGTCATGCAGGGACACATATGCTCATTAATAATACTCAGAAAGGATGTTACATTCAAATGATACTGAAACAGTAATGATTCTTACTACTCCAAATTCTAACCCCACCATCTGAATGCTGCAGAAAGAGGGTCATCGCCAATCAACCAGGCAACTTTCTTTCCAACCACCCAGTTTTGATGAGCACATGCCCACTGTGGCCTCTGTTTCTTTTTCTTAGCTGCACAAATTGCAATCTGCGTAGTCTAAAGCTGCAGACGACCATTTGCTGCTTTTGGCAGATTTTGCGCTCAGAGATCCCACGTGTACTCCTGTATTATGAATTTAACCGATCTGTACTCAGTAATTTGACACATTGACATATGAGAATGTTATTTCTTTTTATTCAGTATTGGCAAAAAGACATCCTGGGAAAGTACTTTCTTTTCTCCCAGTAGCTATTCTTATGAAATATGGACATATTCTCTTTTGTATTAGGAACAATCCTCTTATTCATTATTGTCTTTGCCTGCTGAACCTGCCCAGTGTCACCAGTGTTTATCTAAATTTCACTTCTCACACTTATCTCAGTGAGCATTCTTATCTGACTTCTTTTGGTCCTGTTGAGTTACTGCACTGTGTGTTTACTGATGATGATATATTGTTTCTGTTTTTGTGTCTGTGTGACATTTTGCATGCAAATAAAGAACATTATTTTAAAGAAAACACCTTGACAGATAACTAGTGCAGCCGGGGTGTTTGTCTGTCTACTTGAGTATCCCAGAAGCAAGAGGGCCAAGGGCACGAGCGTGGAGAGAACGTAAGCAAACACTGTTCGTTTGGATGTGTGCTGGACTTTAATGGACAAGTTCTGTGATGATTGCTCATCATTGTGTCTTAATCTCTCTCAGGGGCCAGTACTGCTTCACTGTATGTGTAAAAGCCTTTGGACCACTGACCAGGAACTACTATGTCAGGGCATTTTTACATGCTGCGTGAGTTTATTATCTCAGCCACAGTCTTTGCCAAAAATCATTCCTGTCACTGTTGATTAGTCAAGGATTATAACTTGTTTTCTTTAGTCTTTTTTCCTCAAAATCCCTTTTTTGGGTTGTTTTTTTGTCCTCAGTATCTGTGTACCTGGAGGTTTTATGCTTGCCACTGTTCTCGGATGTGTCTGCCTTGGCATTGCCAGCCTCATCTACCTTGCAGTAAGTTTGCAGCTTTTTAACCTATTTTTCTTTCCTGTCCAGCAAGTTAAACAACATTTTGATAAAGTTCTTAACTGAAGCAGGAAGTTGCCAGTTAGTGGAAACAAGGAAATAGCAACAAGGAAGAGAGTGTTTCGTTACTGGCACCTCTGTTGAAACATGGCCGTGTAGTTATGAAATCTGAACAGTTAGGGGTGTGACTGAATTCCTCTACATCTCTGTGGATTTTGAAGCTTTCGAGGTTGCACTGTTTATTTTTGTATTTTCTAAACTACCGAGTGTCAAAGATAACGGCCAGTAATAATAATCTTCCTGATTTTCAGACTTGAACAATAACTTTCAGTCATGCTTAACTTAATCATGCACGAGCCAGCCATTGTTGATTTGTCATCTTCTTGCTTTGTAGGCAGCTATACGAGGCGAGCATTGGGAGCCCATTCTTCCACGAAAGGAGACCCGAAAACCAGTTGGAGAGAGCATCAAGAATCCTCCTCAGAATCCACCACCGAGACCTCCTCCAGAGATGCGCAGGAAACAAGCAGGCGACCTTGAAAAATCAGCCTATGACAACCCCATGCCAGTTACTGATGAAGAATAACCAGTATAGCTTCAGTTCAGAACCAGTTACAGTTGAAGTTTACTGGACTGTGTAACTCTGGATGAGCAAAGTTTTTCTGAAGTTTAGTGTTTCTATTGACTGGGCAACACATTAGACACACACCTCATTACCTCAACTTGGAGAAAAATGTGAGGAATAAATGAAGGAAATAATTTATTCAATGATGAAAGAAAAATCAGACAATAGAATATAAATGTAAACACTGTAGCTGCTAAGTGTCATCCACGAGCAAATGTTGTCAATTTGTTTTAAGTTGTTCTGCATCCACAATAGTTACACTGTGTTCTTAACCCTTTACGTATTTCTTAAAAAGCAGCTGATCCCAGTGCTGTTTAATCGGAATAAATGGACCTGCTGCTTTTGACTGTATCTGGCTGATATTAAGCCGTTTATTAAACTTTTTGTTTGCATTTTCAATGTGTTGTAAATAAACTTCTTTTATCCTTTGACTCATTATGTGTTGTAGACGTGTTCTTTAAATCTGTATTCTACAAGGTTTCTCTGGTAAATTATTTTAAGCACTGCAACTTCCCCATTTTGCAAACGTACACAATTTCAATATATCAGAATTTCCCTTTCTTGTCTCAGCTGTTCCTTTCTTCTTCTCCATTTTTGTCATATTACCATCAATTGTTGGCTTACAATGGGAAAAAAAAAACTTAGAATCATTCATTTGTTTTAGGTGTTGGTTGTCGGACAAGTTCTGCATGTTTATGCTTTGTATTATTTCTTTTGTTAGACCTCAAGTTTGTGTGTGTGTGTGTGTATCTGTGTGTCACAGCTGACCTGTCAGGCAGCTGGTTATTGCTATAAATAGGCATCTGCTTATGAATAATGCATACTGTCAGATGTGTTTTGTGGATTCTGTGTGGAAACCACAGTAGTACAGTGGTTCTTCTTCATTTTAGTTTGGGGCCTAACACCAATGTACAGTATTTGATCTATTTAAAAGAGGCATTATTAATTTATGTTTTGTATATGATTGTTGTTGTTGTTTTTAAATAATCATCAAGACAATATGATTCATATTCAATTTAATGTCCTTAAATCTGCACGTTTCACGTTTCAAATTTCACGTTAAACTTTCACGTTTTTGTTTTTTGTATGCTGTTACAAAAGTTGTCTGTCTTGTTTATAAAGTTTTATGCAGGTTAATTCTGCCACCTCCTGTTCCACGAGAGAACTACAAACAGACTGCAGTGAGAAGTTGTGCTGCATTAGATTTTGATTCAAAGGCAAAGTAAGGCTAGTTATAAAGTAAATTTCTTTGATTAATTTGTTATTTTTCAAATAATTTAAAAGAAATCATAAACAACTGAGCTTAATTGTAATGTTCATAATTTTTTTAAAATAATGAAATAAATGTGGAAAATGTATAGAAACACATGACTTAACAAATGTCAAAATAAGTTGTGTCCAACTCGTATGAAATTCAGTTATAGGTAAAACAAACACATTTTACAAGTTCTGATAATTTATCGATAATTCTAGCGCCATTAATTGTGCAAGTTATTTAAATTGCATGGCTTTTAATGGCTTGGGTTGTGTATTCCCTAGTAGACATATTTATCTTGCTCTCTCATACTCTGTCTTGCTGGTTTGACAATTTATTGCCTGCCTGTTCTTATGTACTTTGCATACTGACTGTTTTATATGTACTGTTGCAATTCCTCATCTATCCTATGGAGGGCAGTAACACACGCAGAAACATTTCGAAGAAGAAGAAAAGGAACCCAATGGAATTCGTCCTCAGTTCATTGGTCTGCTGTGTCTGTCTGCTAGCAAAACAACAGTTTTAGTCGTTAATATTCAAGTGTATGTGCCTCATGAGTATCAGAGAATGTCTACCCGGGCTCTTCGAAGGCTTAAAGGGAAACAGCGAGGCCAGGAGGCGTTGGATTTAGGGGATCTAACTTCGGGTGACACCCCGGAGGAGCAGGCTGAGGTTGAAGAGGAGCAGTTGGACACGGCTAACGTTTCTCCTTCTTCTAACAAGAAAAGTGACGGCCGAAAGGCAAAGAAAAGCAAGGCTCAGAAAAATTTCAGCAACATTTACGAGTTGGTAAGGTGACGGTGTATTCACCAACTCGCGCTTATGATGAAGTTAGCGTCTGTGTCTTAATGGCAGCTGTTTACGGCTAGCTCTCTCTGGACTAGCCGTGTGACATGATGCCCAGCTGGCTGTCGCTTTAGAAAATGTAGGTTCTGTTTATACCCTGTTTATACCCTTAGAGAGAACACCAACAGAAAAGGTCTGGTGTCTGTTTTCAGCGCGTCACTATTCTTTTAAAACTTACCTTTAAATTGCACTGTGCGGCTGATTGCACATGGACCGACTATCAAGAGCTGTCGATGTGATTCCTTATCAACACGAATATAATCCAAGTGGTTTGGGAGTCGTACAGGCGCGGCCTTTTGTACTTTCTTTTTTTTATGTGAGTGTGTGTGTTTAATATAACAAACTAAAACCTACAGTGCTGTGAAAAAGTATCCTGATTTCTTTTTTTCCCATATTTGTTATACTAACATGTTTTTAGAAACATTGGTTAATTTTTACTTACAACAACCAGGCTTGATTACTGTCAGACCTGTTGAGTCAATAAATCACTTAAATGAAACTGAACCTGACAGACAAAGTGAGGTAGGTCTAAAGAAACTAAAGAACAGATCAGAAACAAAGTACTGATATATATATATCAGTTTGGAAAGGTGTTACAAAGCCTTAAGGCCACAGTGAGTGTTATTATTCATAGGTTAAGAAAACCTGGCACAGTGGTGAACCTCCCCTGGAGTGGCTGTCTACAAAAGTCACTCCATCAATAACTCATCCAGGAGGCCACAAAAGAACCCAGAACATCGTCTAATGAACTGCAGGCCTCACTTGCCTCAGACTGAGATACTTTGGCATGACCTTAAATAGACCAGTAATACTTGAAAACCCTGTGGTTGAATTAAAACCACACTAAAATAATTCTTTCATGGCGATGTAAAAAACTAATTTCCAGTTATCACAAGCATTTGTTTGCGGTTCTTGCAGCCAAGGATGGCACAACCAGTTATTGAATTTAGGGCTAATAACTTTTTCATAGGACTATAACTTGTCGTAATTTAGGGCCGTGGAGGAAACTATTTCTGTTACAGTGTCACCAGACCTTTTTTTGTTTTTTTTAAATTTTCAGTTCATTTCACGTCAGTACTGTTTACATGGATCAATGAATTTAAATTATCCATTGCTAAAAATCTGAACTCCTCCCACAATTTAAGCCACAATTCGTCCACAAGCTGTAGTTAAAATGTCATCTTAATATACTTCTCATCATGAACACAGATTTTTGTGTATTAAATATTGTTTTGTGTTGGAGTTGTAGCTGTGCCGTGTTTTCATTAAAGATGATGTTGTGATGTTACAAAGTGGGAGAGGGTACTTTCAGAGCTTTCAATGCCAATGTCCCATTTTTACCAGATCGGTAGTGCAGACATCGAAGGAGAAAAAATTTCACCTGATGAAGAGGCAGAGAAACCAAACAGAAACAAAACAAGTGACGCAGCAAAGAATGACAGTAGAGACACCGAAAATCCGGATCAAAAGCACGAGGGAGAGTCGGCCAAGGTAAAATGAAAACAAAGCGACGGTGATGCATTTCTGTAGTCTTCTAGGTCTGTGGAAATCTGATTTTATTGTGTATCTTTGCATCTTCTCTTTAACAGCCCCCTGGAGACAGAGTTAAAAAGAAAAAGAAGAAGAAAAAGACAAAAGTGACATCAGAAGATGGACAGGTAACATATTTACTATACACACTATATATTTAATTAATCCTTCAGAATCAGAAGCGAAACTCACAGTATGCATAACTTGATTCTCTCTTTTTGAACTGACTGTGTGTGTATGTGCTTCACGTTCAGGAGGCTGCAGCAGCTGATAACATTGATTTATTGCTGGAAAACTTGGAGCAGTCTAACGGTCTGAGTTTGCAAAATGATGTTTCTGGAGTGTCAGACAGAAGACCTGTGCTGCATGTGGAGCACAGGTGAGGACATGTTTGGTAAAGACAACAAAAATGGCACAAAATGATCCTAATGGCACATATTAGGATCATTTTTCATTAGCCAAACCTGACCATCATGGTGGCAGAAGCATTTATCTTTATATATATTTGCACACAAAAATCAGTTTTTTAGCATACTGCATTAGTTCAAAATATAAACAAAAAAATATCCAATTCGTATTTGTGTTTAATCAGTGCACAGCTGACATGTCTTGATTAAGTCAGTTTTAAGTTTGTTTAGTTTTTAGCCTCAAACATAATTTCTGTGATTCCGAAATGCTGCCATGTGGTGGCGCTTGGCTCACAGAAGAAAAACGAAACATAATAAGGCCATCGTAAGATTTGTACAACAGTTTATTAATACCAAAGTGCAAAAAGTTAAAATGGTTTAGAAAATGTTGCACAAGACAAATCACCAGTGTTTATAGCAAAGCATCATTTGTTCCCTTCTGCATCCAGACTGTTACAGAACAAGCACTTTTTTGTACCAGTAAGTCAGCTGGGTGGTTCCAAATAAATGTGCAAATTCTACACAGTCATATTATAATATTAAGATCAGTGAGCAGCCACTGAGATATTTCCACTCAATAGTATTTTTCCTGTGGCTTTTGTGAGATCTTTATTTGCTGTTTTCAACTCGCAAAAATACAGTTAACCATGTGAAAAGCGTCTGTGTCTGAAGCAGTAAACAGTTACACTGATGACCTGGTTTTGTTTTGTTTTTCACTCTGACTGATATAAGGTGTGAGGCTTTGAACTCGGGCGTGCCTTTGGTATGATCACTTCTTAATCTCAACACTGATACTGTTTGTTTCTCGTGGTCCTCAGTTCACTTGCCTGCTATATGATATTGTTTTGAAATTTAACTTTTTTTTATGGATTGACAACCCAATTATCTATTTCAAACAGCCTTAGAATGCATTTCTCCACCAGTTCAAAGTGAATTTCATTTTCTGTGTTAATTCAGGAATCTCAACCCCGAGACGGAGCTGAAGAGATATTTTGGGGCTCGAGCTGTTCTAGGGGATCAAAGGTAATAGCAAAACTAACTCTTTTTTTTTTTTTTGGATTTAAGTAGTCAGTGCCACTTTTTTAAACAGATAAGTGAATGATATCATCTATTTAAAATATAAATCTTAAAATATAATCTTTTTTTGTTAGGCCTCGACAGAGAAACAGACAGTTTCACCGTAGCACTTGGATGACCAGTCCAAAGGACAGCTGGCCTCGCTTCAGCCGCCCAGGTATACTTTATATATTAATTATCATCATCATCATCATCTTTATAAATAAAGCACTTTAAAAACAACCACAGCTGACACAAAGTGCTGTACATTAGAGCTAAATAATACAAACACATAAGATATAAATAAAACGAAATAAAAGTAAAATAATTAATTAGTTAATCATACGGAATTTTATATGGTGTGATTTGCTGATAATTTCAGCAATACTTTTAATGATGCTGATGCTGTAAAGTAGACTTTATCTGTTGCACGACACTGTTTGAAACAAAAACATGAAAAGTTTTATGATTACCTAATGGTTATTTTGGGATACGATTGAAATGCCAAAACACCCACAAGAACGCTACTGATGACACTCAGAGTACAGGCAGCTTCCTGTGTAAATAAATAGTTAGATTGATGCACATGTATTTTTTCAGTTGTCTCAGGATGAGGACATTTTTGCCCGTTAAGCTGTTGTATAACACAGAACAAGCAGGAAGACAAACAAAAGGACACTGTGGTAAATTCGTTTAAGCCCTCTATAGCAATTTATATAAATCAAAAGCTCCTGGTGTATTCTCTTTTAACTATACATAATACAATCTGACAGGTACATAATGGTGTTAGGATCTTTTAAATGCTTCTTTATCTTGTAGTTTGAAGGAATTACATTTAGGGTAAAAGCCTTAAACTGTGCTAGTTATAACAGATATTTAGGTTTAAGATGTAGTGAATGTTTTTTGGTGCTGCCATCGTAAGACCACCTCATTGTGAACGTACTGAAAGTCATCCTTGATGGATTATTTAATTGTTCCAGTTTGATACCTGACCTCTCCACAGGAATCTCAATGACCTTACTGGAGACAAAGGATGGCATTCATTACTTCACGTTTGAGCACAGTCGGGAATACCAACAAGTACAGTTCAAGTTCCTGGATGCTGTCGAGTCGATGGATCCCAACAACATTGTGGTAAATAACATCCTTCAGTTCAACTCTAATTATTTTAATCATTTAATGAATAAAGTAAAGCAAATACAATGTAAAAATATACTAGGTCCATGATGGATTTGAGTGTGGAAAACAAACCCTGTTTCACCTTTAAGACATCCAAGCAGAATAAAGACACCATTAAGACTTTCCTACCCTCTTGCATGATAACATGTCTACCTATAATATATGAATGTATGCATATATATGTATTTGTTCTTTCTGATCCTACCCAAGAATTAGAATCTATATAAGATGGATTAGCTTCTGGATGTGAAAGTGAAGCTAATGCTTAAACATGTCATACAATTTTATTTGTAATAGTCACAGGGGGGTCTTCTGCTTGCAAAAAGAATCCACCGTTTAGGCCACAGTCATTCAGGTCTATTATTCTGCCCGTTAATTGATGGAGGTTGTTGGAGGTTGCTTGTAGTTGCTAGGTGTATCTGGCTGGATAGAGGGATGCAGTGCTGCGTTTACTGCTGACTGTGAGAGTACTATGTAAATTGTAAACTGAGCTTTCAAAGTAAAAGCTTCACTTTTTGAACATGTTGGCGTAGCCATAAGGCAGAGCTTTCGCTTTGAAGGAAGATGTTCTCAGTTTCTGGTTTGTCACACTTTGTCCAACTTTCATTATCTCTCTGCAAGCAGTGAGTGACTGTTGGTAGACAAGTCTGCAATTATGGCAATCTGATAACAACCAAAGGAATTACAAGGTTTCTGCGTACAGGTCACGTTTGTTATGTGACCAATTTCAGCTAGTGTCAGCCAACAACCACCGAGCAGTTGGCGAAAATACATTTTTTTGCCAGCAGTCAGTCATTGCCAGCAGGTTGTCACTGGTAGTTAGGGCTATCTGATCGGTGCCTTACTTGACCTATGACTTCAATAAAAACTTAATTTTAAGATAAATCACCAGTATCGAGTAATATTACATACAACGTGATCATTATTAAATTATAAGAAAAAACGACTATAAAACAGGGGATATTACAGGGTTAAACAGGGGATGTCAACCTCATGATTGACAAGTTGCTGCAGTATGAACAAGCAGTGTCCTTGGTTTCTCACCCCCTGCTTGTGATGTCTGGTCAAAAATTAAGATGTGGAGTGCCAAAACACTCAGCTCAAGGCTTCAACACAGAGTTTCACAAACCAGTGGAGGATGATGCAGTACACTGTATCCAATTTGTATTTACTGTCTGTGTTGTTTTGTTTTTTCCCATGCAGGCCCTGCTTCAGCTTAACCCCTACCACATCGATTCTTTGCTGCAACTTTCTGATGTCTGTCGCATACAAGAAGACCAGGAGATGGCTAGGGACCTTATAGGTGAGGATCATTGGATGCTCTGTGCCATGAAATACATTGTTAGGCAGGGTTTGTTTTAAATGAGGATAGCTGGGGATCCACTCTGTTCAAGCACAATCTGTTAAGAGCAAATGATGCATCTAGCTTCAAGGGAAACTAATGATCTGCAAGCACGATGGTGATTTATTCAGATATCTTTAGATTACAATGAAATTTTGAATCTTAACTGGGGTGTGCTTCATTCAGTTGTGTGACTTGCACCCACCCTGGCGTTCTGATCTCAGTGACTTAATACACAAACTCTTTCTGTTCTTGCTGTAGACAAGAGAGTTTGGTACAGACGTGAAATGCAGCGTGTCTTCGGGCATTATTCTGCCTTTTAAGTGCATGTCTGTTGTTCATCATCGCTAAAAGGGACGAGCATATACTGTATTTTTTTTTTCCAGTATTAACTGATTACTTAATGTGTTTTGGTATATGAATACCTTTAGAAGTCAAGCCTTTAATGTTCCACTTCTTTCAGTATAATTACAATTTAAAAATGCGTTTTAAGATCATTTGTAAAATGAAAAAAAAAAAAACACCCAACCACTGAACTCTCGAGCAGTTAAAACCATTTAAAGCAAAAACGTTGGGCTTTCTAAACTATAGGTGATGTGATGTGACACAGTGCCAATTGAGGTCTTGTCATTTTCCTTTTTAACTGTGTTGCTGGTATTAAATTATTTTTTTTTTCTTTCTCAAAAGCCAACAAAATTTATCCACTTCCAATATGTGATGTTTTGTCTTTATAATAATTTCAAGTAAAAATGTGTTTTACCTCATTTCTAAATGACTGTTTTCATTTACAACACAACTGTCTTTCTCCAAATTGATTTATATTTGTGGTTATTTCAGAGGTTAGGTAGTTCCTTCATATACTGGGA
The DNA here is from genome assembly GCA_015052645.1 of Benitochromis conjunctus. Taxonomy (NCBI): domain Eukaryota; kingdom Metazoa; phylum Chordata; class Actinopteri; order Cichliformes; family Cichlidae; genus Benitochromis; species Benitochromis conjunctus. Next base: position 28,943 of record VOQK01023318.1, on the reverse strand, counting down.
GTAAACAAACTAGCCACTGTTAACAAATCAGAATTCATACAAAGGACAATGATGGGGTTTAATTTCACAGGCGCCATCCTCAATATGTATCTGAAATAGTTTGTGTGGAAGACCACAGGGATACTTTGTCCTCTGCAGGGATAATTTGTGTGTTTTTGCGTAGTAACATGGCACCAGCCTAATGCAAGCTGAAGGAGTAAGAGACGGTGTTTTCACTGCTGTTACATGTTCATGTACCAGAACTTTAAAGGTGGAACGGTGCAGCCTTGTCTACCTATTAATAGCCATTTCCTAAGTAAAAGTGTATTTTGTTTTTGTTTTTTTTGTTTCTTTTCCAGAGCGAGCCTTGTACAGCTTTGAGTGTGCTTTTCATCCTTTATTCAGTCTGACATCAGGCACCAGCAGACTGGATTACCTGAGACCAGAAAACAGGTTGGTTGTTCCTTTTTGTACTTTTTAAATATGTTGTTATGCATTGTACTTTTGTTAAACATCTTGTAGACTCTACAGTATAGTTTTCAACTTAAATTATATATTTATGAAATGATTGAACTCAGCAATTCAGTAATTCAATATCCCCTGTTTGCAGAGCATTTTATCTGGCTCTGTATAAGCACATGATGTTCCTGGAGAAGAGAGGATGCCCAAGGACATCTTTGGAGTACTGCAAACTTATCCTGAGGTATAAAAAGAAAAGCTTAAGATGTAATTAGATATGAGAAATTTATGATAGCAATAATAATAAATTCTCACTCTTTCCTATTCAGACTCTTCCCCTTTCAAACAAAACTTTAATTCATGTATAAAACATTATGTTCCAGTTTTTTTTTTTTAAACAAGTAATTTACAGTGCTACAATTCAGAAGTCTTTGAGTTTTCCATAATATTATGGACTCCTGTGAAAAACTGAGTACACCCAATGATTTAATAACTTTGTGTAGTTGCATGTTTTCTGTGACTCTCTCATCGTTGTGGAGGAAATTTTGACCTGTCGTCTGCATAACATTGCTTTAGTTCAGTGGTATTTGTGAGCAGTTGTCTATGCACAGCTCGTTTAAAGACCCGCTACAGCATTTTAAGTCTGGGTGAGGTCTGGCTGGGCCGTCGCAACATGTTGATTCTTTTCTTTTCAGCTGTTTAGTTATAGATTTGCTGCTGTGTATGGGATCATTGTCCTGTTGTGGATGACCATATTTCAGTCAAGCTTTAGGTTTCAAACAGATGGTCTCACATTTGACTCCAAAATACTTTTCTGTAGAGGTTTGTGTGGCATCATTAACACAATGATTGAGAGTTGTCTGCATATTGGACATGGCATGACATGTTTTGCCCAACTGATTTGTGAGAGGTTCTCAGAGGTTCTTTGCAAGATTAGATTAGATAAAACTTTATTTATATCCCGAGGGAAATTGGGAAGATGCCTACTTCTGTGGAAATACTCACCCGCTACTGGCCAAGCAGTAGTCAGGGAATACATTTACTTTGCAGCCAGTGGTTGCCAGATGGATGTTATCCAGTGTCTGAGGTCTTATTCACTTGACATGGATTCAAAATTGTGTGCAAGTGAACATCACAGTAAATGCAAGATGGCCAGATTCTGTGACTGCAAAACGAGCCTAAATGATCACCTCCAGCTGTGCTTCATCGTTGGTATGAGGTGTTTGTGCTCATATGCTATTTGGTTTTCACCAGATGGGGTACTGTGCATTATATTCAAACATCTCCACTTTGGTCTCATCTGTCCAAAGGACATTGCACAAGATTTTGAAACATTGTTCAGATGCAACTGTGCAAATCTAAGGCATGCTGCCGTGTTCTTCTCAGAGCGAAAAAGCCTCGTCTCGACAACGCTTCTAAATAATCCATCCTTGTTCAGGTTTCCTTTTCACTGTCATGAGCGTTGACATTTAATATTTTTTGCAGTTTCCCTGAGCATTGCACAGTCTGACCTTGGGGTGTATTTACTGGGACGCGCAGTCCTAGGCAATTTGTATCGCATCTGAATGGTCCAAACATTTAAACTGTCAAAACTGCTGCTTTTCTCGTGGTGTTCATACTTGGTTATGATACTTGGTTAATCAGCTGCATTTGATTAGCAACACCTGGCTGCTAGTTACCTTCTTAATTCCTAAGGAAGTAATGGGCTGATTGGACATGTGAGCAATAACGATAAAAGAACACAATCTGTTTCTACTGGAAGAGAGAGGATGCATATTTAAACACTTTCGCTGTCTCATTACGTAAAAAGCATTACATAAATTATTTTCTAGATAAACAAGAAGAACCTTTATTCCCTTTATAAAGTAAACACTAAACAGACAAATTTGTTGAGGCACCTTTTTTATGTTTATGTGGTGAGACTGTCTGCTGATAAGATCGGAGATGGGCTCAGAATTATTTATAAGGTAAAAAACAACTGAACATGTGTTTCAGACCATTCATTCAGGTCATTTATTGAGATTCGGGCTAATATCATGACCCATCCTTTACACATAATAGAATTAAACTTTTTATGGAGGCATAATCTAAGAAAAAAACAGTCAGTTCATGCGTTTAGATCATGACCTCTTGTATCATGTTACCCAAAAAGCTTTTCACAGAGTGTTCCTGTGGGGACACTGCTGCCATAAGCTTGAGCTTTGCAGACTATTCATATAGTAGTCAATATTTTTTTGTGATTTTCATCAATCTCTGGCTTCCTGATTTAATGTTCTGGTCTGAAAAGCAGCAGTGTGGAAATAAAAAGCACTGGCCCTTTATCACCGGCAGATATTAAGTCACTGTTTGCTTTAACAGAATTGTAAAAGCGTTGCTTGAAGAAATGCCACACATACATTATATGACATGATTAAAGAAGATAAGTAATAATCTCATCTGCTGTGATGTTTAACACGCAAACCTTATTTGTTGTTATAATTACGGTTGTTCTTAAATGTATTTATTTATTTATTTTTTGCCCTTAGATTGATTTTAAGCAAACATTTGTTTAAGCTGTTGTAAAAAGCAACTTGTGTGCATAGACTAATACCCCCCTCCCGGAGGGTCAAAATTTATCGAGGAAACAAACTGCAAAGCTTCGGTGTTTTGGAGCGGTCTGGTTTTGAATCCGTTCTTTATTATTGCCGTCGTCACTAAATGTCAGCCATAACCAACAGCGGCTATAATCTCGGAAACACCGTAAGCAGCCAAGATCGTTGTGGTGTGATATTTTTATTTGTACTTAGTTTAAGAAACATCTTGGTCATTGGGTTGCATGATTGTTTCATATTATTATTATTTTTTTCTTCCCCACTTGAATAAGCTTGGACCCGGACTCTGACCCTCTTTGCATGCTGCTGCTCATTGATTTCCTGGCACTTCGTTCCAGAGAGTACCAATCTGTCCTTCAGTTATATCAGGACTGGGAGGTAAAGTGTGCACTTACTTTCTGTGTGCGTGCATGAGTTAGTGTGCCGCTGTTAGCTTTTCAGTCTGTTACAGGAATTGTTTGTTTTTGCTTTTCAGGAGCACAGAAATCTATCTCAGCTGCCAAACTTTGCATTCTCCACTGCCCTTTGTTATTATCATCTAAGTCAGCAGGAAAATATGGACCCTGAAGAAAGTGACAAACAAAGGCACAAAGCTGACCAGCTGCTGCAGATTGCCCTCATCATGTTCCCTGCAGGTTAGACCCTCAGCAATGAACTGAATGGAATGGTTGCCCTTTATTTAGCGCTTCATATTCTAAGGCATACTTTAAAGAATTTTAACAAAATTTAATATTCACCGTTTGAAATTCACCGTGTAACTTTGTACTTCCCGGCCCTTTGACGTGTTTCCCTCCCCCCACTATAGTCTTGATGCCTTTACTGGATCTGTGTACTGTGCAGGCAGATGCCGCAGTCACCTCCCATAGCTTCTTTGGTCCAAATAGTCAGATAGGGTAATGTATGCTGTCTTTATTTTCTGAAATATTGCACAATGCACTTTTTTTTTTTTTTAAACAATACAATAATTTATTTTTTTCCTCCACCTTTGTTCTCTCATGTTAAAGCTCTTTACACTTGTTTCATCTTTAGGCAGCTGCCAGCCCTGGCTGAACTGGCAGGTCTGTATGTGGGGAGAACTTACACTCTGTGGAGGGAGGCAGCAGTAATGCTTTGGCTGGAAGAGACTGTGAAAGAAGTGCTGCGGCGAGTTGATGCCAAAG
>VOQK01023318.1:14083-24734 GCA_015052645.1 Benitochromis conjunctus | reverse complement strand
AAAGAATGTGCCTCTCAAAACCTTCCCGTTCATGTCATTGTAATAGGAGAAAGCAGAGGTACCAAAGTGCACCAAGGAACATCCATCGCCATGTCCTACTCTCTGAGATCAAAGAAGCCACCTCAACTCTGCCTCTAGTAAGAAACAATCACCATCTGCACTTCAACATCTTCTATTCTGAGAATTGCATGCAGCAAAGTGCTTGTCCAGTGCAATGGAAATGTTCTCAGTTACTTTACCTTGATCAGGGCGCTGAACAGTCTGAGGCACCACCCTGATAGCAGAAAGCATACACCACAATTGCTATTGACACATGTCACACTGTCTTCAAGTCACAAATCTCTAACTCTAAATCACAGAATAACTGATCTCAGTATCATTGTGGAGAAATGATTGTCTGTGAACAAGCACACAGCCACAGTCCGGAGAAAACGGAAATCTCTAGCAGAACCAGATTATGGTGCGTGGTTAGTGAAAAGCAGCTAGAGAAAAGAAGACCTGTGGGAAGCAATAGCCATTTTACAAACTATTAAATTGTCTGATAAATTTAAAGTTTTGTACCAAATGTAGTTGCTTGAAAGTCACACGATTACAGCTGTATTTCATGACTCTAACAGACGTCTGCTGTTCTCCACCTCGCCCAAGTCATCACCCGTAGATCTAAACCTATAAGAAGACAAACTCCACTGCTCGAAAAAAAATGCAACGGATTAAAAAAACGCAATAAGGAAACACTTGATCATCACTGTATAACACAGAGTCTGTAAAAACTCACACATCTCAATCTGTCCAGTTAGAAAGCATAGACATTTCCTAGCTGGACATTTTAATATCCCTGAAGTTTACCCGCGTTTTACTGTAATGATCATATTTTTTATGTTTTATTTTTGAGCAGTGTTTTTTGTGGACAGCTTAAGTTTGTTTTGTTTTTGTTTTTCCAGCCATCATTTTGCACACACTGCATTTGAAAACTAACATGTCTGTTCTATATTGATGTATTTGTTTGGTTTGTTTCACCACCAGGAGGTGACCACTCAGCCTGTGATGGGATTTGATCCTCTGCCCCCACTCGACTCAGTGATATCATATACACAACCAGAAAGGTAATTGAGGATCTGTATACTTATGCATGCTAATTTCCTCTTATTATTATTTTTTTTTAGTCTGAATTTTCATTTTAACTTCATGTTTTGTTTATTTTTGGGTCTGCATATAGGCAGCGTGTTGGTGCGTCCAATGAGAGCACGCTGTCACTGTTTTTCCGGTCATTGTTGCCAAACTTTAACATTCAGGTGAGTCAGTCGAGATAAGTATTTTGCTAGAGTCAATGTCTATCTTAGATTTTATATTGATTAACACTTGTCAGGAAACTTTTAATTGCACTGATAACGATTTGTTTTTAACTTGAGTTTTGCCTCCCCTCTGTTTTGTGCTGTGTTTGCCACACAAACCTGTTTCACTAGCACACAGACACACATGCACATAGCAAAACAGGAGGAAGAGAGAGTAACTAGCATTTCTGCAAACAGTTAAATTAAGCTGTTTTCCAACTTAACAACAGACAGAAATATCATTTATAGGTCTGTATTGTCTCATTTTCTGATGCACTTTCATTTTTAATGTGTGCAGTGGTTTAGCGTTGATTGTGTCTGAAATGAGGGGTAAATGCTGATGTGAAACTATTAACGATGATGTTGGGGAAAACTAGCCAGTGGAAGAGGATGGATGGATGTCAGTTATACTGTAGATGTCCCTCCTCACCCTCAAGAGCATACTCTACTGCTATAGCTTCTCTAAACAGCTGCATAGGATTAGAATACCATAAAATACAAATAAAGAACCCACAGTGTGTGCATGTGCTAGCGCCATGTGACTAAGCTATAAGCCCTTGACACAAAAGTCATTTGTTTCTTTTAAAATTCTGTGAGCGCAGTTAGTGAATGAATCATTATGAACTGGTGTGCTCAGAGGGCTTTAACGTGATTTAATTATGTTCTTCTTGGTTCTCTGATTTCTTGCAATGATGTTTGTTGTTGAGTTTACTGTACAAAATCACTAAAGGAGGACAAAGTTTTGAATGAGTTTACCTCCCACTTAAGTGATCTAAACTCTAGTAGAGACCAAAAAATTTAGATTTTTGCCTGAGAGATGGGACTCGGAAAAACTGAAAAATCCAGATTAAAAATGATCTACAATAACCAATTATTTTCATAGTTATTATAGATGAATTTGGTGTCAGATCAGAGATTCTCAAAAGATGTCTGGCTCGTACCTCCTGATAAGAACTAATGTTGTTAACCGCTACTCTGTGCAGGTACTTTGTAATTATGCAAAAGAGATTAAAATTAGAGACACAATAAATCTAGATTTTTATTCTTCCGTAATAAAGTTTAATAAAGTGAGTCACTCTTTCGCCTTCCTAAACGGCCCGTGGGTCTGACACGTTCTGATGGCAGTCATACCTCCTCCAAAGCAAACTCCAGTCTAATGTTCGCCCTCAGCACCCTGAACGATGCATTTCAAGCAAAGTTGTGTTTTGGGGTTTTTTTTGGTTTGTTTTTTTATGACTAAAGCTGACATGCACAGATACACCCATTTAATAGCAACACCCTACAGGGCTGAGCTGGTAAACGATCTGGGAAAACATTTTAACACACATCCATGACTGATGGTAGATTTCCTCTTAAGACTCATGGTCACCCTGAGGGGATGACAACCGAAAAGTATCAAAGAAAGCATATGATCGTATTACAGTTAAATCTGTCAACCATTTCCAAGTTTGGAAGAAAACAACATTCATAAAGTGCAAAGTGACTCAATGTCTCCGCTTTCTCTTTGCTACTAAAGAAGATCACTGCTCAGATTTCTTCATTTCTTCACATTTTGTTCATCTTGAATGACACCCGTATTTGTCAAATCAGCATTGTTGGAATATGTCTAGCACTCGTGTAGCTAATTCTGTTCGTCTGTTAACGTGTGAACACTGAACCACTTTCATCCCGTCTCACACAAACCAGCTTAAAGCTTGCTCATTTTTAAGTTTATATAGTTTATATAGGGTAGTGTGGCTTACAATGTTTGTCTTCGTCAAATAAATGTGTGCATTTATTACACATTTTCATTTAACTGTGTTAAAGAAATTTAAGGACGTGGATCCATTTTTTAAAATGTATTTTATAAATAGAAGTTGTTTAGTTAATTACATTAATTTAAATGTCAAAACTTGGAAGCTTCAGTACATAAACTGTTCAATTTCATCATGATTTACATTACTAACTATCTTTCGTTCTAATTGATCTCAGCAGCCCATTCTTCAGAAACGAGATGTAAGCAAATAATGAGATGAATGAGCGGGAAGGCTGATTTTTATCTTGATATTTTCTTACGTCTTGATTCGTCAGAATGATCTGCGTTTAAGCTCAGAGACTGTGTGAAAGGGAACCAATGTATAAAGACTACACAGCGCACACATTTTTATGCCGGGGTTGACAGTGAGACAGTGTTTCTTTGTTTTTTCCACCAGTTGCATTCAGACCAGCAAAAGCATCATCTGTATGTTTTTTACAGTGTTTCAGCATTTGAACCTAACATCTTACCTTTAATATCTTTTAGCGAGAAAAGCCATTGCAAGTGGTGATCAATGCAGTCGCACAACTGAAACAAAAACACACCGAGCAGTTGTCGTGAAGGAAAGGAATTTGATTTCAGTAATATAAATGTCAGGATGGGCAGACGTTATTCTGTAATTTTATTAATTTTTTTCAAAGTCATGCCTTTTGTAAACAAACTTAATCATATGTGGACTTTTTGGACATGCTAAAATACAGCATTTCGCTGATCTGTGATGGCCTCATAATTAATATAGACCATAACTGATTTCTTAGCAGAATTGTACTAGATGCCACTGTTTAAGAGATAATAAAAAAAATAAATGAAAGCAGTGTATATAGCAGTAAATATACATTCTCACAGCATCAGTTTCTGTGATGATTTCTTTGACATGCAAGGAAAATGTGCTGACGAGATGTTGATTTCATCTACTTGGCACATGCGGTATATAGAGAGTGCACTGCTTTTCACAAATCCCGCTGATCATAAAAAAACTCGCTAGTATGATTCTGCATAAAAGAGGCATTCAAAGGCTTTTTGGTAAATGAGTTCATAACATGTGCCAGTTTAAATGGTGTACTTTTACTCTGCAAATATATCAGAGTGTGGATTTTAATCAAAGCCCTTGCATTTGAAATGCGTAATTTTTTAACTTTATATGTTCTTAAGAGGAAGCAAAAAAATTGCAAACATGCTTCCTGTGTGAAAATGGTATATGAATGCATGGAAAGCCGGACCTATACCGAACCCATTTCGTCCTTGTTTGGTTATTTTCTGCAAATAAAAACTTGCTCTAAGACTAAATTAAAGATTCTTTTCACTGTTAGTTTGTGTAATGTGTGAAGGTGAGTATTGCAAAGACACCACGTCCACTTCATGCCTTTAAAGCACTTCTCTCACGCTACACTGAGCATGATATGTGTCTGGTTTATGTCCAGTTTTCCAATGACTGACCTGCTGAACTTGAATGTCCTCATTGGTCTTACAGTCTCCTGCCAGTGTGCAGCACACACTAATCTCTGCCACTTTAAGATGACAGTAAATGTATGGGAAACACTCACACAGTCAACTGTACATGCTTACTGTTAACGGATATGCCCGAGGCATGTTTCCATCAGGACAGTTCCATCTCTGTTATCCACTTATTGAGAGGAAGAGATACAATATGGATAAAGGAAATATAGTTAAGAATTTAATATTTAAAGAACAACTTGGCCGTAAACTGGAATTACATTTCTGAAAACAACCTAAAGTTGTGTTTGATAACACGAACCCTAGATCACACTGGTATATCCAACGTGGATGCCGGGTATTTATGTTGACACCATCAGTACAGTTAAATTACTGTCGTGCAATGGTTAGCCATTTCAGAAAACAAGTTAAATTATTTGGACATTGTAGCGGAACACTTTGGGTAGCTGTAGCTCAGGAGATGGAGCGGGTCATCTACTAACTGGGATGTTGGTGGTTCAATCCCTGACTGTTCCAGCCAAATATCCTTGGGAAGGATACTAGCCTGATACATCCACTGGAGTATGAATGTGTTTGAATGTTAGAATGAACTTGCATAGAAGAAAAGCACTTGCGTGGTGTGAATGAGGTACTTTGTATAAAGCACTTGGAGTCCTCAGAGTAGAAAAGCGCTATATATAAGAACCTTACTAGAACTTTGTAGACTGAACAATCTCTCCTTCATTCTTAAGGATCCACCGAGACAGGAAGATGACATGGAAGTGGCTCGAGCTGGTCAGGAGCTGAACCAGGAAGTGAATCGCCTAATGGTGGCAATGAGGGACATGCTGGCAAACATCCGGTTTCAGGAGCCACCAAGAGAGGACAACCCCTACAGAGATGATGAGGAATGGGACTGAAAAAGGAGATAGAGGTGGACTAAGTGATGGATGAAGAGGAATAAAACAGACAAACTGAAAAGAAAAAAAAAGTGACGTTAATGATTAAGAGGAGAAGAAGTTGGACAGCTGGATATAATTTTATTGTCATAATTTCAGAATATTAGACTGATTTTAAAAAAACAAATACTACTGGGCTAATGTAGATGGATGTGAACCTGGCAAACTTTCTTCCAAGTTCAGAAAGCAGATTGTTAGTTGAACCTGTCATGTTGCCAAGGTGTTAAGCGTATTATTTATAATTATTAGTTCCATAATCAGTCTCCAAGCATTGTCAGTTCAGTAGCACTGAAGTTCTAAAGCAAACTGCTGCTTGTCTGCACGTTAATACATTTAAGCAGAATCATAAAATTTTTATTCTCATTGATTTGATCACTCCCAATAAAAATAAAAACAAACTCTGAAAAATCCCTTGACATTTTCTTGAAGGCTAAAATGATTATGATGAACACACTTTTTTTTACTTGAATATTTTCATGCGTAGCTAGTAAAGCATTTTAAATCAATCAATTTTGTTTTTCCAAAAAGGAAACTGCCTTTTTTCTGGCACGAATTCAGTTAGTCATGCCATCCATTTAGGTCTTATTTATAATTTGAACCGAATCCAAGCATTCGGGATGTTGCGTGCATTTCTTTTATTTTTGCAGGGATTCTGTAGCCATAATAATCTTACTGTGACACTTCTATGATTTTTCTACTGAATAATTAAGAAGTTCTCAAATATAACGGCGGCCACATGAAAAGATGTAAAGTGTTTTTACTCTTGGTAGTAAATTGTAACATTTGTTACAATTGTAACAGTCCCACACAAACCTCAGCAAGATGCTGCTCGGCTTGATGACGTACTTCTGTTTTGACGTGTTGCAAAAAGCATGTAAAGGTCTCCCACACACATCTGACATTTTAAGTATCCTAAACATGATCAACAAGATTTTTTATTTTTTTTTGTCTTTGTGATTTTTTGTGGTATTTCTACTCACTGTCTTAATCATCTTGGCCGGTGTTTGGGATTTTTGTTTTGTTTTGTTTGTTTTAAATTCTGCTCCTTTCTTTCTCTAATATTCGTATAACCTCTCTGACTTTGGCACTGATTCTCACATTTCAGTTTCAGTTTACTTACCCTTATTGACGACGCAGCTATCTTTTCATTTTTATCTCTTAAACTGGTTATTAAATTAACTCTTTTCTGTGTGCCCTCAGGCAGATTCTCATGACCTCACTTGATTATGCTCATTCGCTGCACACTAAATCTGAAGCAGTAACTATGCTTCTGTTATCATCAGTGATATTTATCATTTTTAACCTGTGCTGCTTATTTTTTTTTACCCCTCTCCAACTGTTGCCCTTTCTTCTTGATGTTCCTTCACAGTATCCATGGGATTTTGGGATATTTATGCTTTACAGTCACTGTTCAAACATTTCTTTTTCAATACAAACACAAATGACGAACTAGCCTGAGGTCCGTTACTTTCAGTCAAACAAAGGACAAAATCACTGCGAGATGCTGTACACGCTTAAAACACACCTACTTACTTTGTTTTCCAATTAGCCACAAGGAACTGTGGTGACTGTGCTAGATGGTCAAATGAGGTCATTGTTCCTAATTCACCTGGAGCTATGGATGTTGTCATGACAACTTTTCATGTGATCATTCTGCTGTATTGAAAGGCTTTCAGATTAGTGGCTCAGAGGTTGCCTGATGGGACTCCAGTATTACCACTGGTGCTGTGGGTTAAATGTAACAAGTTTTCATAACAAAATTGAACAAAAACACCTAGAGCAGATTAAAATTTCAGAAAAAAAAAAAATAAGAGAGTTAGAGAGTTACAGATTTTTGTTTTCTTCGATGAAATATTGTGTAACTTAGTTGATTTCAAAATTGTTTCGTAGTCACAGCAGCTAAACGGCTGACATTTTTGTCATCGTATAAATTAAATGATGCGGCAAATCCTCAAATTTCATAAGTTGGACAGAAGCCTTTCTGGTATTTTTTCGTGACGTGTTTGCCTGCATGACTTGTCACTGTTGATGATACAAATGAATTTGAAACCGGATGAACATGCCCAAGAAGTTGAAGTTGAAATTATTAAATTTGATTTAACAAATTGTGTGGCTGTGCATCAGAGTTACTGTGCCCTTGGTTTGAGAAGCAAGTTTAACCATAAACAGCACGTGCTGCTCTATGAACACCAAGATTTTCACTTCCACATTTGTCTTAGAGCTGATTTAAGACTTATTTTTTTAATGGAAATCAACTTTAAGCACAGGTAGATTTGTGGATTTTGTCCTGGGTTACTTAAGACTTAGATTTCATAGTTGATGCATTCACAATATGAACCTGGTCAGGCTGACCCAGGCCAGGAATTCCCTCATGCTGTCTACACCAAATTTTGAACTACGCATCTGTTTAGATTTAGATTTTGTCAAGATCTCTCTTGACCCCTGTCTTTATTAGTCTCATAAAAAATACACACAGACATGGCATGTGCTTCTTTATATGTGCAGTTTCCCTAAAACCACCATTTTTCTTGATTTGAGTCACACTGGTTGATCTAAAATACATCTCAATAAATATTGGTCAAATCTGACATTTGTAGCATCAGTACAGCAATATTAATTTAAATATTTAAAATATATATATATACTGTATACATCGGGCTGTAGAGAAAAGCCATCAGGTTTCATGCTGAAAGAACTATATTTAAGGAATTTACTGCTTTAAATGTGAAAACGGTATATACAGGCTAAACAGAAGTTGTTGCATTTAAAGTTAAAACAAGTATTTTTAAAGGAGAATATGTGAGAACAAAACATGAGGCTAACTACGAGTAAAGATTTAAATCTGCTTCCCAGAAAGAATGCGCAGGTTTTCAGAGCTTTTTCTTTTTTAGCTTTCAGAAATAATGTTTCGGACACCAAGAGTCTGATTCGAATAATATTAGCGTAAGTGAAGCACTTTCTTTAACTTGCAAAAAGGAAAGTGTTAAAAAGCAGAGCGAACTATTACTGAATTCAAACCATCACCTTTCAGCTTTCTCCCAAGAAAACTTGGCACAACTTTCGCAGACAGGACCGCAGCGCAGCTGACGCTTGTGAGGAGGAGCCGCCTTAACTCATTCAGGACGCAACATCACTGTGAGAAATAATCCGGCATCTCTCTCTCTCTCTCTCTCTCTCTCTCGCTCTCATTCCCAAGATACTAGAGACTGTTCATTTTCACCATGCTGGTCAGAACAATCTGAACTAATGGAAGGATTCTGGCGGATCGGCTGCTCTGTCTGAGGAAATATTACAGATGTCCGTCCCGGAACAGCTGGTTAGATAGGGCGAATAAAAATAATACTAAAAATAAAAGGATTACTGGAGTCAAGAAGCGCATTTTCCACCGGGACCAATGTGGTAGCTCTCAGGCTTTTCGGGCTATTTAATGGCTCAAATAAATATTAATACATATACTTGAACTTTTAGGTTGGAGTTTGTGGATACTGGACGGTTGAGGCTTCCATGGGTTTAACAAACAGTTCGGATGAGTAGCTTGATTTCCCAACCTGCTCAGAAGCAAGCCGTAATTGCGACGGCTGATGTGGAAGCATCCTCTAAGCTCCAGAGACAGCTGATGAAGGTTCCTTACCCAGTTTAAAACTGTGCAGCAGCAGCCTAAAACCCACACAGAGCACCTGGAAAGGTTGAGTGTACCTAATAGAAGGCAGACATGGAAATGACCAACGGGTCCCTGCAGTATCCCTCCATACTTCACGCGGACTTCGGACCGCTAAGTGACTTTCTGGAGGAGAACGAAACGAACTCCACCGCCGGAGAGCGAAACTGGCTGAACTGCGTTCAGATCCGGATCCCCCAGGAGCTCTTCTTGGCACTGGGACTCATCAGTCTGGTGGAAAACATCTTGGTCATCATGGCAATTATTAAAAACCGAAACCTGCATTCGCCCATGTACTACTTTATCTGTTGCCTGGCCGTGTCTGACATGCTTGTCAGCGTCAGTAACGTGGTGGAGACCATATTCATGCTTCTCAATGACCACGGCCTCCTGGATGTGCACCCCGGCATGCTGCGCCACCTGGACAACGTCATCGACGTGATGATCTGCAGCTCGGTGGTGTCCTCTCTCTCCTTTCTGTGCACCATCGCTGCAGATCGCTACATCACCATCTTTTACGCGCTGAGGTATCACAGCATCATGACCACTCACCGCGCCATCATCATCATCGTGGTGGTGTGGCTGGCCAGCATCACCTCCAGCATCCTCTTCATCGTGTATCACACCGACAACGCCGTCATCGTGTGCCTCGTCACCTTCTTCTGCACTACTCTGGTATTCAACGCCGTGTTATACCTGCACATGTTTGTCCTGGCGCACGTGCATTCTCGGCGCATCGTGGCTTTCCACAAAAACAGGCGCCAGTCCACAAGTATGAAGGGAGCGATAACTCTCACTATCCTGCTCGGGGTCTTTATTTTATGCTGGGGCCCTTTTTTTCTACACCTTATCCTCATCCTCGCCTGCCCCACCAGCCCCTTCTGCAACTGTTTCTTTCGAAACTTTAACCTTTTCCTCATCCTCATCATCTGTAACTCCCTCATCGACCCGCTTATATACGCGTACCGGAGCCAGGAGCTGCGTAAAACCCTGCAGGAAATGGTCCTGTGTTCGTTTTGCTTCGGCGTTTGACATCGTGGACATTAATGAACAAAAACGATCGCAACACAACATTCTTCCTCTGTCTTCAACATGTCCGAAGATAGAATAAGACACAACTGATATATGTTTAAACATGCAGATGTTGCCCGGGAGCAAGACAGCTGAAGACTCTCTGTCACACTGCAGACATTTAATAAAAAGAACTGGCTTCCGTTTTAGCAGTAAATTTATTTATTATTGCGTTACGCCATTTTTTGTTCTACACTGTGAAGCTTGTGGATAATCTCGTAAGATTTAGAACGCCTTCAGTCAACAGTGTCACAACACCTCTTATTGTTTTTGGTCTTATTGTGTTTTCCTCTGTAAACATGTTGGATTTTTTGTTTAAAAAGTGCCTCTTATGGTGGTCAAAATATGCTGCCTTAATTCTGTTTTTAAAAGCGTTCATTTATTATCATTTCATGAAAATTAA
>VOQK01023318.1:2500-14063 GCA_015052645.1 Benitochromis conjunctus | reverse complement strand
AAAAAAAAAAAGGAAGTTTACTTTCATTTTTAAAATGGCCAAGAACAAAATCTCTATATCTCTATATCTTTTAAGATTATTTATTATTATTTTTGAATTATTGTCTTAATGACCTTTTTCTTTTAAAGAATGAATGATGTGCATTGCAAGAACTCAAAAAAATAGAAGCAGCGAATAATCTCTTAGCTACTGCAGCTCAAACACAGATTATTTTATGTATAGACTGTCTTTGGGAAAATGTTCAAGCATGGTGCAAACTGAGCAGGGAACAGATGAAACACAGCTTAATGGGAAAGCGCTGCATCAGACTAAACCTTAAAATAACACTGTATGGCAAACTCAAAATTTACTGTTGCAAAAATAAATGTAAAATATCCCAGTGACTTAAAAAAAAAAAAAGAAAAGAAAAAGGGGGACAAAAATCACATGAACATGCTTGATGTTAGGCCCGAGGCTCATGGCATGAGAGGGTTTATGAAAGAAGAAAGAAGCCATGTCAAAGATATATTTCTGAAAGTTTGTGGGTTCTCTGAAATGTGCGAATAAGAGACAGTTTGGGCTGGAGTTTTTGTTATGTAGGACAGTCTAGGAAGGAATGGGCTAAACATCCATGATTAAAAAGACAGAGCATACAGGTTAAATCAAGTCCAGCTAATATAATTAATTAACTACTTTGCATAAATTATTTATTAATATGAATTAATTTTAGTTGATGCATTTATTCCATGGTGTTCTTTATTTATCCCACATAAGTGCTGGTAACAGGGCCTGGATTTTGCACTCTTATCATTTTCTGTAGAAAAGCTGAAAAATTATCCATCTTAATTTAAACCCTGAAAAGTTTTAAATCCCACATGATGGTGGGAAGAAAGGGTTCTGGGTTATCAAGCTGTCTGCCAACCAATAAAGAAAGAAAGAAACCATGATGTCAACAATGCAATGTGTAATATGCATACTAAAGTAGACTGTTGTGCTCTGTGTAATGTTTTGTTTTTTTTTAACATTCATTTTCGAACCTATTTTTTCTTCTTTTTGTACACTTTGTTTTTTGTATACTCGATTTATTAGACTAGCTTTATTAAGATTGTTTTCAGAGTGATGGCTCAATATAGAACCGATAATATACAGCACTGTTATGTATAAGTCTTTAAGAAAACCTCTGTTAAAGATAATGGCAGTCGGGGCTTCAGTATACGGCTGGAAATAAACATGATTTCATATAAAATGTAAAATGTAAAATACTAAATGTGGGTGTTTAACAAAAAAAACATAACAAAAAAAAAACAAAACAAAAAAAACAGCTGCGTGCATCCAGCGCAAACTTAAACTTGAGTAAAATAGGACTATGTTGTTCTGTATGTCATATGTATGTCAGTGCAATTGTTTACCTGTTTTCCCAAATAAAGGGGTCAAAAAAATACAAAATAGTTTGCATTGAATCTAAAATAACAATGGTATTGCTTACTTATCATCTGTCCATTTAAAGACAAGTATTTTCCACCTCATTATTATCATCAGATTTTTGCACATTGCTTGTAAGCATTATTTGAAGTCTTTATTCATGTGCAATCAAACAAGAAAAGACTGCAGCTTCTCTAGGGAATGCCTGTGCAGTCAAATAAGGAAACTGATATCCAGATTTTCAAATTATGGACAAATTATAGTTGCTGTATTGTATTAAGGTATAAATTGTCAGTGTATTGTATCTCTAGGTATGTCTGCAGCATCTGCAGATGACGTTCTAAATTTAATTGCAGAACTTTAAAGTTTGCCCATTTATTTGCAACATGAACATTTTCTGGTTCACATTAACAAAAACATGCAAGGCAACATTTGCTCTGGGCAGACAGTAGAGCCATTGATATACAACACAACGGAGGCGTTTTTTGAAATGCTCCATTTTTAAACTCATGATCAAGTTCATTTGCTGTGCCTTAAATAACAGCGATGAGCACAAGGGGATTTCCAGTTAGAAAGAAATAGAAAAATCCCTCATCCTGTCCTCAAGGAAAAAATTAAAAATCCTAATCGTTTAAGATGATTTTAAAAAAAAATTCTTGGCTTTTTTGTAGGTCACCCACATGCACATTGAGGGAAACGGCTTAGTACAACTGAAAATGTACATATGTCACCTTGGTAAGTTGACGTTCTTATATAGTGGGTTTCTACTTGAGCACTGAAAGCATCTATACGACATAAATTCATTCACCTGTTCACATATTCATTCAAACAAGCACTTTTTTCTACTTCTAAGTGCTTTCTATCTAACATTCCCACACATTCCCACTTCTGACTGTATCAGGAGTAATATGGGGTTTGATATCTTGCTCAAGGGTGTTTTGGCACGCAGACTGGAGCAGCCAGGAATCGAACCACAAAGCGATTAGTAGATAACCTGCTCTACCTCCAGAACCACAACCACCCCAAAATTATATTTGCAATAAAATTGTTTGTTTGTTTTTAAAACTTTTGCTAAAATCTTTGCTTTCCAGTTAGATTTTCATATTGTAACAATCCATAATCGTATTACATGCATTGGCATCGCTGAAGTTTCAAGGAAACTTGAAGAGGATGAAAGATTATACCAAAATGAATGAATGCTATTCATTGTGATGGTTTGAGTCCAAAAATAATTTATTACCCGTATAAAATAGTAGTTTGTGGATGGTAGTTGTGGATGACAGAAGGTTGTACTAGCTGTGTAGCTGATCATGACACGTGCTTCTCAGAGGAAAACTGACATGGACCAGAAGTCACTGACATCGCTGTCAGTGACCTGTAATGATAATGTTCATCATGGATGCCAGAGTCGTGACCATGACAATAAATGAAAAATGAAAAGTTTCTTTGAACCATATGTTATCTGGATCACATAGGCAGACAGGCAGTAGATTTCTCACCGTGACTACATAATTTCCAGGGAACAGCATGTTATTATTGGTGCTATGACTTCTGCCCTCATTCAGCCACACAACACAGCTCTGTTTGCAGCAAAGGAAAATCTCCACAGCTGCTTCCACAAACAACAAACACACTCAAGCTATATCCATATGACCAGACCACAAAATGCCTACCCTCAGGCATGAATGCCGATAAAATATATTTTTAAAAGGTTTTTAATCAAATGATTTTGATTAGAAAATCTTTACATACATAACAAAACCTGCCATAACTGAAAATAGTGGATACTGAAAACCTGAACAATTATAAAATAGCATAAAGTGATGCAGTAGTTGTTCTTATTGACCATTCATGTTATTCCAGCCTACCTGGCCCTATACGAATCCATCATCATCAAAATCAGTGTCCATGATTCAACAATAAGAAAGAGACTGGACATTATCCATCCATCTGTCTTCTGTTTATCCAATTCAGGGCCACGGGCAGGCTGGAGCGTATCCCTGCTGTCATAGGGTGAGAGGCAGGGCATATCCTGGACAGGTTGCCAATCTACCACAGGGCTACCACAAACAGACAGACATCCCTTCACACTCACATTCACACGTGTTGCCACAGCAATGTGAAAGATTCATTGCTAGTTATCACAAATGTTTGATTTCAATTCTTGTTGCAGAGGGTTGCTCAAGCAGTTAATACGTTTAAGGAATATAACCTGACCACCTAACCACAGGGCTAAGCAGGTTTGGATACGTTTTTTCCCTTAATAAATTAAATAATCTTTTAAAGACTGCATTTTGTATTTATTTGGGTTTGTGTTTTTCTCTTTATTGAAATGTGATTATTTGAAGCACTTAAATGTGACAAATGTGGAAAAAATGACAGCAATTTGGCTCTTAACTGACAAATGTAGTTGCTTTTGTTTTTTATATTAAATGGTACATAACTGGTGGATAGGTTCCCCACACAGTGAACCAGTGCTTTTCATTTGAAAATGTGTGTAACACTATTGAGGGGGAACTTAATACCGTATTTACAGTCCTCATGTTTGCTTTCAACCAAAAAACATAGAGGCATGCACACCTCTAAAACATTTCTATACACTATGACATCATTTTGGTACCCACTGATGTTAACACACTCGTGCACGTGTAATGGTCATTGTCCACAAATGTCTTAGGACAGCCACGGAAGGCGATGAAAGACCCGTGTTTACTGAATCTGTAAATCTTGTGTCCACTTCATCTCTGCAGTGGAAATCTGCCCTGCAATCTCTGATATTGAATATTATCTTCATAAATCTGCTTTAAGCTGAACCAAAATGGGGCCTAAATGTAGTACTGGCATGTGTGCTTTAGTTTCCATTAGATGCAACATTAAACAAAGGCAGCTCTGCTGTGTATGGCAGTTATTTGGGAATCTAAATGTCAATTCAATTCACTTTTTATATAGTTCCAGTTCACAACTGAAGTGATTAGAAACCCAAACTGTGAGCTGGTTCCATGGCAGAAGGCTCTGCCTCCCATTCTACTTCAGAAACTCTTAGAAGCACAAGTAACATGGCAGTCTGAAAAAAAGCTGCTCTATAAGGTCTTTAAGTAATCACGAGGCCTTATAATTGAAGACTTTGTATGTAATGGAAATAATCATCTATAGAAATAGAAATGAAAACGCTCATTCCCACACACTTGCTACATTTATGCACAAATAAATGAAACTCAATGTTAAAAGGTTTTTAGGGCAGATTCCTAGTAGATTACAGAAGAGATCATTCCCAGAAGCAGTAAAAACACGGAACAAGGAACAAGGAAAAGAATGAGGCACCAAACTGATCACACTGAAAAATACAGTTATGATCTAATATACCAGCTATTGATCCTTTAAACAGGAACTTACTGTACAACAGATTCTGAGTGACAAGTCTTGGGGTCTTTCCATGTAGATTTACTAAAGCCCATCTTTATATTCTTTAGCTTTGTGCAAAGCTTTAAATGTAATCTTCAGTGTGAATCATACATGGTAATAACTTCCAGGAACTCCCAAACTATTGTAAATTATAATTCCTAACAAGCTTGATCGTCAAAACATTTTCTGCGAATCCAAATACTGAATGCTGTTATTGGAGAAATGTTATAAAAAAGACTGTCAGCTGCTAAGGGAATAATTTAATTTTTTTTTATTTAATATGCGTAACAACCCTGAACTCCAACAGTACCCTCTCCCTCCTTTATTTGAACTTGTTTCATCATATTCCACTGAAGTGCTTTTTACATTTTTAAGCATTTATAACCAAAGCAACAAGCCACAGTAATGAAACCACAGTTTCTCTGTTTGTGTATTAACAACAAAACCATTGACATACTGGACCAGATATAAACAGACTGCTTACACTGTATTAATTATTATTTATTTATTTATTTATTTTTTCAGTTTTTACACCACATGTTCACTGTGAAGATACTGCGTAATGATCAATATGACAGATCGGTGTAATTTGACGGTGTTTGAAGAGCAGTATATTTGCTATATTCAGTAAGCTCATGACCATTCTGTCTTAAAGCTAACATCTGTCACATTTCTGACCAGTTCCTAACTCTCATTTTTCAGAAATCCTTTTGTGATATTTAAAACTGACAGTTTATAATGTCATGTTTATGAAAATGAGATGAAATGAGAATAACATGTGGTTTGCAGAGTGCAGTGTTCAGGTGCTAAATTTGTAATAATTTATTTCCCCAGTAATATGTGGCCTCATTTTTTGTTAGAGAAAAATATCATTTGTATTCATTATCTGTACAATCAATAATTCATTTCAGAATTATATTTAGATGATGTGTATATAAAAAGAAAAGAAAAAGACATGCCGTCAGCACTATTAAAGGGATCTTACTGTGAAAATTAATTGCAAGGTACCTAAAATCACATAACAATTAGGGGGGAAACTGAGGGTGAAGTTTATTTTCAAATTAAAAGTACCATTTTATTTTACACCATTAACTTTAATCTATATTAGTATCCCACGTGTAAAAACATATTTACTAAGTTGCAATACAGATGTAGCTTTAAATGTAGCCTTTATTTACCATGTTAGTTTCTTTTATTAATTCTTTACTACTTCATTTTTGCAACGGCAAGATTTTATTTTGAAAACCTCGCTGGAACTCGCTAGTTTGACGAAGCATGACTTGACTTTTTTCCCTCCCCTGTGTGATGTTACTCATTACAGAGGCAAAACAAAACGGGGACGACTGCCTATATTAATCATAAACGTCGCCCATAAAATAAATTATTATATTATATTATAGTTGCTAGTTTCCTGCTGATAAATTCGTTCAACAACGGGGTAAGCTTCCAACTAGACGGCCGCTTTAATGACCAAATATTAGCATCAAATCAACGGACTACTGGCTGGTTTAAAAGCTTGTTAGCTAGCTAGCATTAGCTGTTTGTTGACATCCGTGTATGGATATGGACTTGCCCTTTCCTATAGATAACGCCTTGTTAAGATGTTTAGCGGTGATGAGCGAAATAACATTAAGGTTACCTGTTAGCACAATAGGACTTACTGCAGCAGCATCAGTAAGTGGTTATAATAAGTGAAATAAGGCTCCAACTTAACGTTTCTTAGTCTTTTCAGCGTTTGCAGTGTTGCCTCGTTTGACCCTATTTACTTAAGCCGTCCATAAAATGTCTGTAGGGCGTGTCTTTATTGACCGTTGAAGTAGTGCTTACACACACCACTGGGATTCATGCAGCTTCAGCCTCAGTGAAAATTAGACTTAATGGCAGTTAACCAGCCAAAGGGAGTACTAGTGTACCTGTCAGCCAGTTGAATAATGTCTTCTTCTGGCTCTAGTGTAGCTTTATAAAATTTACATTCAATTAAATAAAAATGACTAACTCTAAACCTTTAATTATGCATCAGTTTCCTTTGTTATGGTTACAATTTTCAACAGGAAATTTGTGTTCTAGCATCTGATGAAAAATTAGATTTAGTTTTATTTTAGTTGTAAAGGAACTCTTTCTGTAATGTGTAAGACTGAATCTTTTTTAAGATCTGACCCAAATTGCATGTATAAAATAGCAGTAGCCTTGGTGTAACTCTCATTCAGGGCTATGTATTATGTATTTGAACGAAGTTAAAGATGTGCACGAGTCCATATTTCTGTTTGTAACATGCAGCACATGTTTTGCATTTATTTTTCTTGAAACCATTTTTTGGGCTCTTAGTGAGAGTTCATGACCCATGAACATCTCATGACATAGTAAACATCAACACAATCTCTATCACTGCACAATAAGCCGAACCAAGTATAAACACTGGCTAACCAGCTTCCTTCTGAAAGGAAACTAAGATTCTTCTTAATGTTTCAATACATAAAGCCACGAGAAGACAATTAAAAAAAACTCTGCTTTCTTTTGTTTGTCTTTCTTAGATGTAGCCAATAAAATGGAGTATGATGAGAGACTTGCACTTTTTCGCCAAACCCGCCTCAATCCATTTGATCGTGGAGAGGAAGAGGATGGTCCCCAAGGAGACAAAACACCCCCGCAACATGGTGAGGTTTGCCACAAGTCATGATACAACCGTCTAAGGATTGCTTTCACACCTGTAGTTAAATGCAAGAAAAAATAAACATTGTTGTCCTTGTTGTCTTTTAGTTACCTGCTTCACCTTAGTATTAAGTCATATAGACAGAATTGATTGCACCTCACTCTGAACAGTTTCACTGACTGACTTCCTTCATCGTCACATGCGTGTTTAACATTTTTTAAATCTCTTTATCATGATGATGCAAACTTTGAATTCAGCTGTGAAAGGTGTCTGTTAAAGGTGACTGGTTTGATAGGCAGCAGAAAAAGCCCAAAAGGTTGATATTCTATTAGCTTTTGGTAATGCTGTCTGTTATGAGGAGAGTAAAATACTCAACTCTTTTATTTTTTTTGTTTGCATATTTTAGTGACGCATACATGCAGTGTATTACTGAAACTTGAGCCACCCCTAATTCCTCCAAAGAGCTTGACGTTCTTGTGTGTTCTTCTTTGGGTACTGTCTGTTTTTCAGTCATTTTTAGTCCTGACCTTGTACCTGACCTTTTTTAGAGAAATGGGTTTTTTTTAAGTTACTTAATACTGCACTGTGAATAATTCAAGCATAAAAAGGCACCAAACTCAAGGGATAACCCAGTGTTATGTCTACACATGTAAGACAACTTAGCAAATAACCTGTTTTAAATTGTATCTTTAGACACTTTGTTTGCCTGATGCAAAAAGCCTAATTTATTTTAATTTGTAAATTGAATTTACAAACAATTGCACCTGCTCTTCAAGTGACTTATCTTCTGTTTGCTGAAGCGTGTCAGAAATGGTCTCAGTGAGAGAAGCTTTTATTAATGAAGGAAAACAGTGTGAAAATTACAAATTACACAAGAACTGGACAGAAAATCAGTGGCAACAGTACTTATGGAGTGATGAAGACAAATACGACTGGGGCTGCACAACTGATAATCATAATTATTTTAATTTTTTGATCATGATTATTTTGCCCAATATTGAGATCACACAGGGGCAGCACAGTGGTGCGGTGATTAGCACCACAGGTCTTGAGTTTGATTTCATCATCTGGCCGGGGCCTTTCTGTGTGGAGTGTTCCTTTCCTTTCTCCGTGTTTGCGTGGGTTCTCTCCAGGTACTCTTGCTTCCTCCCACAGTCCAAAGAATTGCAGTTAGCAGGGTTTGGTTAATTGCTAATTCTAAATTGCTTATGTGTGAATTGTAGTGCAAATGGTTGTCTGTCTCTATGTGTTGGCCCTGTGACACATGCAATACCGTCTGGAATGCGCTTGATTTTAGCGGCTTCATTTTTCACCTTGACAATGATCCCAAGCATACTGCCAGTGCTGTGAAAGCTGTACTTAAATAGTGAGTAATGGATTGGCCTTCCACAGTCTGGGCCTCTCCGCAGTGTGGTCAGTCTTTACAGAGACTGGAACAAAAGATGGCTAACAAGGTTTGTCTGAGAGAGGCTGTGTTGAAGAAAGTGGTCATACCAAGTATTGACTTTCAAGCTTGTTAGAATTTTACAAACCCTGTTTTTGCCTTATATATAGCATTTCCATTTATGCTTGGACATATTTTAATAAAGTGCTGCACCTATTTCCCATTTTATAACATAATATAAAGAATTGAGAGGTGGCTAAAGACTTAGGCACAGTACTGTATATCTTGACGTTTACCTTCCTAAAACAGTTTGTTGTTGCAGTGGGAAGTGGGGTTTTTTTGCATTCATGTTTTCAGTTTTTCCTAAATGTCACTATGTATGTTTGCCTCCTTTCCAAAAAACACCAGCAATATATCTCAGTTACTGTATAGGCAATAATTCCATCATTAAAGTTAATTTGTGCAGAAACGTTTCATCGCTCATCCAGGTGACTTCTTCAGTTTCAGCTGACTGCAGGTTTCTCCAACCTTATAAACAGTACATTTGTATAATGACTGAAACTAGCACCACTGACAAACATGGGCTGTGAGGTCAGTTTCTTGATCATTAAGCAGTCAGCTGAGACTGAAGAAGCCACTTGGATGAGTGACAAAACATTTCTCCCACTGAAAATGCTACATCCAGATGAACAACAATGATCAACTTTTTGAGATTTCCTTACCTGGATGATTGAGCATGCATCAAGACAATTTGTGCACTTAGTTTAATAGTTTCCTTGTAATGTAGAGCAGATCCTAATAATACATAAGGATCAAGGACACTGGACTGTTGTGACTAAGGAAAAGGAAGTTAGAAATGCTGTAGCTAAAGTAGAGGAAATGAAACGCATGCGAGTAAGCAGTACTTCAGTAACACTTCCTGTAATTTAGGACTTGGAAAATACACTTTTTGCTTTTTGATGAGCAAGAATGGCTTACTGATAGCTGTTCTGATTGTACTATGGTGACTGCTTCATTACTCTGAGTCTGTCTGGAACTACAAGGCTGAATTCCCTCAACATGTTTTGTTCAGAGGTGTACACAGGTAACAACACTGTTTGTATTATGTGATTATTTTAGTTTATTAAACATTATTTGAATAACTAAACACAGACTTAATCTTTTTAAATATTTTGAATTTGTTCCACCTTTAAATTCCATCATTCAGTTCTGTTTGCTTATTTTTCACTTCATCAGAATAATCTCAGTTATCAACGTCGATAGCCGACGGTATACGCTTAATGCATTTTAAATGTTAATTTGTCACTTGCTTTAATTGAAATTCAGGCATGTATTGTAACAGAAAAACATGCCAAACATTAGTTTGAGTAAAGAATGGATATTGATCAGACTTTGCATTGTGAGAGTTTTGGTGTCAATTATAGTTGCACAAATTTTGATATTGATGAATTTACACCAAGTTAAATACAGGGCCAGTATTGCTGATACCAATACTGATACTGATCGTTTTAATTTATACACAGGTTTTGTAGGGCAGATTAGTGCTTAATGAATTATGAGCAGAATCATCATTAATTTGCTATTACTGATCACGGTTTAATGAATGTCACGGTCATTTTTACTTTCCACCATAATTAGTTAACACAACAAAACGTCTTTCAGATTTTCATGTATTTCGAAACTTAGTTTTTTTTTTCCAAGACCAGGAATGTAAACGTGTCTGTCTCTAAAGCACTTTGGGTGAACTTCTGTTGATTAAATATGCTATATATGATAGATAGATGTGACAGTCAACACAAACAATGACAGTAACATACACAGAAGAAAAATGTTAATGCTGTGGTTTAACTAATTTCGACACATTCAGAATGAATAATTGTGAAAGAAATTGGCTGCAGACATGTAAATGTGGCGGTAATAAAGTAGTCAGCACTTCAAAGTTCATTCAGCCTGGTGAGCAGCAGTTGTAATGACTCTGTAGGCCTACGCCCTGTCAACTGACTGAGTTATACATTGCCAAATGTTGGTGGATAATCACTCATGAATTTTCCAGTTGCATTTTTTTGTGCTGCTCTTTCCCTTCAAGAATTCTTAAGTGGTAAGTCAGTGTAGGAAATGCCTTGAGTTGCAATAGTCATGTGGATGAAATTAGCAAGCATGACCGAGTGCACTTGCCAGAATGTAGTGTGTATGCTTGCAAGAAGAACAGCGCTTTATGCCATGTTTTCCTCAATTTAGAAGCAAGACCCGAGGTTTTCCCTGGGACCAGAACACACGGTTCAGATCGAACCATGGACCTCGGTCTAGCTGAGGACCACTTCTCAAGGCCTGTGGTAAGTGCAGCTTTTTTTCCCTGATTTGTAACCCACTAAAAATAATTTATCACTTTCAGTTAAACTGTTTATACTGTAAAATGTGAAACTTCCTTGTCATCCATTTTCATATCATGTTGCAGGGTTCTTTTGTCGCATCAGACATTGAACAGCTTAAACTGGCCATAGAAGAATGTAAGAAGCTGATCTTGGAGCTGCCAGAGCATTCAGAGAGACAAAAGGACAATGTGGTGAAACTTATCCACCTGCGCCTCAAACTGCAAGAACTTAAGGTTGGGACTGAGGGGAGAATTGAGAAGAGCATAAGATTATATTGTAGTTGTGTGTCTTGCATAAGTGTGACAGACTTTAAATATTTATGGAAATGCGTACAAATAGTTTTAAATTACAATG
>VOQK01023311.1:22326-33957 GCA_015052645.1 Benitochromis conjunctus | reverse complement strand
GAAATCTATCAAATGTACATATTTTTATGAAAATAAACAATGAAATTATTTACTTTTTCAGAGTATCTCCTTAGATTATTTATTCACAGGCTGGCTCAGAATAGTCACATGTGAGGTGACTGGTTTACCAGAAGCATGACTGAAGCATAAACAATCTATGTTTTACACACATCTATCTGTTTTACAGTATTTCTAATTGTTTCACAAGAAAAAAAAAAAAGGTTGAAACCAACCCCCCAACTAAAGCATGTTATTATTATTATTATTAGTCATCTTTCAGGGGGTGATAAAACTTCATCTGTAAAGGACAAACTCAGTTAGGCCTCATGTGACCCCACTAACCTGCATCAGAAAATCGTTAAACACAACTAACAGCAAAATATATTAGAGTAGTTCAATAAAATACAATACAATATGGCAAAAATATCTTAAAGGTGAAAATGACAAAAAAGAAAGAAGCTTGGTTAGAAAGATGTGATAAAATTAGGTGTTGCCAGAGAAGAAAACGATATATAAGTAGACTGAAAAGGACTTCTCAAATGTGGTTTGATGCTCAGGTAATGATGTTTCCCTGCACCACCTGTTTGTAGTGCGTTAAACTGTTGCCTGCAGTGAGCTGCTGCTGTGTTTGTGTTGTTGACAGAGAATCCAAGGTGCAACAACTGCAGCCCGTACTCGTACTGTAAAGGAGAGGGAGACGCCGCCGTATGTGAATGCTTGCCTGGATACAGGAAGACGCCACAGAACAAATGCGCAAGTAAAAATTATAATAATTTATTTCGTGATAATTTGGAGTTTATGCTGCTGTTGTTACCTGAAGTGAGTGTGTGTATTGCCAAGTGAACATGTTAACCGTTTAAAGCCTCAACCATGAAATTATTTTTAAACTGGAGTCTTCAATAAACCTTCTGGCAAATTAAAACAAAAGAAAATAAATATTAATTTGTGTACAAGAGTTTAAATGTGTATATATTGTTTTTGCTACGTCCAACCTTTTTAATGCATGTTTTTGTCTGATTGTACACATCAAGTTTTTCATAGAAAAATAAATCACACTGGACGTTGCAAACTGGTGATGTCACACAGCTTATTTTAAACTTTGATATACAGCACATTGCTGAAAAGACGAGTTGTTCAATTAAACTAAAAAAAGAAAAGAAAAGAAAAATGTCTGAAATGGAAAAGAAAAAAGAAAAGAAAAGAAAAATCTCTCCTGCTCCTCTCAGAATGAGCAAATTATTAAATACAATAACTTCAGTGTTTTTAATGGAGTCGTTAAAATTTAATGGTCCTGCTGCCAGTTGTGGACAATGAGGAACACCCTCAACATACGGCTAGAAGATGAGCCATGTATCAGCATCTAGGTACAAAAAATGAGAGTTTCGTGTGTTTTAATTTGTTTTGACCAGCCACCCATCTCACATGATAGGATCTTGTAAAGTTAACCCAAAATGCAATTTCTGCAGTTTTAACCAAAAATCAGACCAAACATCTGGGCTGCTAGTGCATATTTCTGTTACTGCCGCAGTTTTACTGTTGAATCTGTGATATTTCACATGACACTGATATTCAAAGTCGTTTATAGAAAATAAATTATGCTGAAAAAAACATTTTAGTTTAGATTGTGACACTTGAAGTGTGTGCGAAATTGATTGATTGCTATTTTTTCAACATGTGGCTATCGCCTGTGTATAAGAAGTTAATAGGGCTTAAAATCGCTAAAAAATTGACTTAAGACTTAAAAACACTCACTCATACGAAATGTAATTTTGCATGGAATAATTACATATACTGAAGGTATTGTAGAAAAGCCCCAGCTCATTCTGAGGGTGTCAGGCGCTAGCAGTGCACTGATTGTTTAAATGGAGTGACCCAGACAACATTACGAATTTAATAGGAACGTTATTTATTTATTTTCTGCTCAGGTGTTTGTTCGCAGAGGGAATGTGATGCTAATGCCCAGTGCTCCTCGCGGGAGTTAAAGGTCAGCTGCGCATGTAAGCCTGGCTACCTGGGTGATGGCAAGATCTGTATACCTCAGAACCCTTGCTTAGAAAACAACGGGGGGTGTCCCTTTGACTCCACAGTTTGTGTCTTTAAAGGAGCTAACAAGGTGAGGAGATCTGCCAAGAGTCAGGAAAAAGCTGTCTGTAACAAAATCCTGACATTTTGTTTAATTCCTCTCTCTCTCTCTGGCTCTCAGTCCAGCTGTGCATGTATGTCCGGCATGTCACCTATAGGTGGCATCCCTGAGTCTGGCTGTCAGCTCATCTCCGCCTGCTCTGTGGACACCTGTGACCCCACAGCTCGCTGTCAGACTGAACTGAATGGCCAACCCAGGTCAGAAACACAAGCTTTTTCTCTCTCTACAACTGGGAGGAGGACCAAAAAGTAGAGCCCAGTCTAAAATGTGACTAGAGCCAGAAAGAATCAACAGCTTTTGACTTTGTTGGGACTAAAACCAGAACACCAGCCAGAAAAAGATCCCTTTCACTCCACGATGAAAGTAGAATAACAAAGTTATCCTAACTCCTGTAACAGAAATTTAGGCAGAAAAAAATAACACAGCCTAAATGTTTATGATATACATCTGGGAAATTTGTAGATCGTGCCAGATGTAATGACGCCACAGTCGATACAAGCTGGTCTGTTACCTGTCAGGATCCTGAAGTGGTGTGGCAGAATTTTGGATTTCATCTCTTAGACCAGAGAGTAACTGAAGTCAGTCAAAACATGTACAAATCCAACTTTTCCAGTTACCACATTATACCAGTAACTTCGTTTCAGGTGTCTGCTGACACTGAGTTAAGATCCCGTAACGATGTTAAATTAATAAACTGTTATCCTCACTGTAAGGGTGAGGCTGAAAGCCATTGTTTTATATTAGAGTTAAACTTTGTTTTCCTGACTTTACAAAACAAAATGTAAAAAGTAAGTTTGTTTTAGCTCCTCTGCCTTCATGCCAACTTCTTTCTGATTGGCTACCCCTGAAAAACACAAGGTGGGCTGGGCTTCTGTGCTGAGCCACACACGTGCGCCTGAGATGACCAAATAAATGACCAAAACCCTCTCACTGACATCATACTGAGCCAAGAGTAGAAAAAATCCCTAACCTGAAATTGAATATTTAGCTGAAAATGATTACTTGTCCACACACTGACCTCATTATTTGAAATTCTGGTTATGTTTAAAATGAGTATTTAACATAAAGACAAAAGAAATACACATTTAGTAGATCAATTTTTATAGAGTTGTCTGAAATACTGCTTTGAGTCTTGACTTAAAATCCATCAAATGGGCAAACACGAACCATCTCGAGCTGAACTTGATTAGATGTGATTAAACTGGAGCGCTACTTTCACTGAAAATGATTCGCTTCCTAAAAGTAACGATGGGAAAATCTGCAAAGATCAGAAAGGTCAGGTCACAGTGTCAGTTGCGTCAGTTGGCTAAAGCGGCGCTCTCTTCCTGCCCCCCTCTCTCAGATGTGTGTGTGAAGTGGATCAGATCGGTGATGGTCGGCGTTGTTATGGTAACCTGATGGAGCGCATCAAGGAGCTGGACCGGAGCGGTAGCCGGAGAGGAAACTTGACCGGAGCCGTTTCCATGTTCGGTAAAAATAACCAGCAAAAATTCACTCTGAGAAACGCCCGCGGTACTTTATTGAACTATGGCGGGGTTTCCTGTTAACAAAGATATTAGGGGCTCAGTGTGTTTCAAGCTAACTGACAGGATATGATGTAAAGTGAGGCATGGTGATGATGTCAGCTTTTTTTAATAATTAAAACATGAGTCTGTGTCCCAATTATCCCACAAGGTAATTTATATGAGACATGCTGTTTTTTGTACGTTCTTTGGTGTTGTTATTCTTTTACCGCACCTTACCTATGACCTTTGGGGTGTGTGTGTGTGTTTCAGAGGCAGGCTGTAATCGTCTGCTGAATCATAACGGACCCTTCACAGCTTTCATCCCCCTGCTGAAATCACCTCTGCCTGTAGGTCACCTGCTTGTCTGAATTTTATTTTAATGATCTCCTCCAGCACAGGAAGCTCCTGAGGGATGAAGCCATAGATTTGAAAAGCTTGATCCACACCTTAAACAAATCTCTGGTGCTGCCTTCTTTGATCTGTGCAAAATTAGGAACACCCTTTTACAGAGCAAAAATAAGTAGTTCATGCATTTATTACTTCTAAGAAGAGATTCAATTTCTGTCATGTTAGCATCTCTTCATTGACTCAGTGATAAATCCAATATAAATCCTTTTCCTCACATTCAGTCACAAATTATCACGCCCCTTCAGATATTAAAGACCTCAGTACCATATTATCCCAGCAGAGCACCTTTTTCTCAGACTGCTGACTTACTTGTTGTTCCTAGAGTTTCTAAAAGTAGTAATGGGAGGCAGAGCCTTCATCTATCAGGCTCCTCCTCAGAGACCGCTCACAGACTAACTGATCAGTAAATACAAAAAGCTGATCTTCTAAACCAAAATGTCTCTGCAGGGCTTAAATCAGGAGACAATATGTAAAAACCACCTGATCCTGGGTCAGTATCTCTACAAGGATCTGAATGGTCGAGACTTCAACCTGCATGGAGGATCCAAGCTGAGGACCAAAGAAAACAAGGTAACACTGCGTCTCCAGACTCCAGCTGCTGTTCAAGCTAGATAGTAAAGACAAAATCAAAGGTGTAAGCCTGGTTCTTACCTTTGGAAATTATTTTTGGAGGTTAGTGTAGGAGACATTTGACAAAGCCACGGGAACAGCCACTGTCATTCACAAGCATAAGGTCAAAATTTCCAGGTGCTTTTAGTTCAGGTCCAGCGTACTGTTGTCTGGAAACTCAACAAGATTGGAGCGTTTGATATTTAGCAGTCCTGGCAGGACTTTTTCCTAAAAATCAATCATTGCCTCCCACCTGACACAAATCCACACTATATCAGAAAATTATTTTTGAAAGTTTGACATCACATGGTCATGTGACCTTTGAAACTTTACCCAAAATGCACCCAAATTAAGTTTTTCCATTTTTTTCTGTTACTCTCATAATCACATAAAAGTTCTGCAGTTTTTCTGTTAAAACTATTCTATATCCATTAAGGAGATTTATTTTTTATGACGCGTGGAGTGCTGTTGCAGTGCTCAAATTTCTGTCTGTATAATATAACCCAGCAGGAGAACAGACTATGACATATAATTCCAGTGATTTAAAATGTGAGTTTCTCTTTAACTACAAAGTGAAACTGTTAAGAATCTCTTTCATGGGTCAAGACAGGAGCATATTTTTTATTTAACTGAAGTTTGATGACAAATGCAGACTACACACATAAGAACCTATGACTCTCTTCTCTGGGACACAGCAGTGTTAACTGCTGAACCGCCAGGTTGACAATGTTCAGTCTACGTTAGTAAGTTAGAGTAGGTTACAATGATACACCAGAGAAAAAAAAAAGTTATTTCAATGGGATTTTTATTCTTCCCACAATCAGAAAAGGCAAAAAAAACACAGAACAGGAACAAAGCAAAGGGCATGCTACAGAAATTCATTTTCCCTTGCATTAGTTTTTTGTTTACATCCATGTGGTTAATATAGCATAACACAAACATTTAAGTCATACAACGCTTCAATACCTCCATCAGCAGTTTTCATCACACAGACTCAAGATATTGTGATAGTATCTATAAAACCATCCCACACCGTTGTGTTTAAAATCAGCACTTCAACAGTGTTATCGTCATCGTGACCCACCACCCGTCGCCTAAACACTTCTCTATAGTAACATGCCAGCATAACTCTCTGGTGATGGAGACTGGTTATTGAATGAAAATCATTTTGATTTACCAACTGGGTGTGTCCATTACACTCAGTTATATATAATTTATATATCCTTGTCATTATTAAAGTTCTTGTTAAACAAAACAAAACAACCAGTTAAGTAACATGTGGATCTCAACACATCATTAAATCACAACATTAAGTATAAAACCAATATTTAAAACTGTATCTGTGATGTCAAGGTCAGCTGATCTCTCAGCTGATGCAACCCACCTTAGCCCCCCCCCGTTCTGGTAACTATGAAACAGACAAACACACACTCTCACACACCTCAGGCCAATTTAAAAAGTTAATCTAATGAGCTTGTCTATGGGCTGTGGGGGGAACCTGGAGCACAAGGAGAAAAGCCGCACAGGAAAATGAGAACATGACACAAGATTGTGAATTTAAACACAAACATTTGAAAACATTGTGAATTTAAAAATAAAAGCATAGTTTAACTTTTTTCAGGGTTTTTCCCTTCACATTTTAAGTTTCTTTCCCAAAGTCAAAGCGAAGTCTCGAGCATTGTGATAACATTATTTTGAGAATTGTGTTTCATATACTCAAGCATTTTAGATATTTTTGTTCACAAAGTAGCCAGGAAAAACACACGTTTCTGACAAATAAATAACAAACTCATAATTTCTTACAAATATGTGCCTGCCAGTGTGCAGAGTAAGCCCCCCCAAAAGGCCTATTCTGAGCCAGGAAAAACTGAAAACAAAGGGCAGAAAGGGCGAAGGTGTGACTGAGAAGATGCTAACGCTCCAGTGCTACATCCATTATTCTCAGTATGCTTTTTTTTAAAATAACTTTTTAAGTAAGCCCAAGAAATTATGCTAACTCAAACAAACAATGACCTACTCTTAAATTTCTACTATCTAAGTGGTTACGTAGTTTCTACAAAACAACCATAAATCCTGACCTAAATGTTCCACTGTAGACTATCTCCTAGCCTTTGATTTTATGTATATTGAGGTACAAATAAAACCAATCAAGATAATGAGGGTACTTCATCACATCACATCGCAGCAGTCTCTTATATTTACCAGCTTGTACGGTTGTCTAATATTTGCGCCGTTTATATTAAATTTGCTGTACTTTCCTAAACAGCTAACACATTTTTTCTCACAGTTTTGTCATATTTTCCAAATTTATCATGATATGTATCGCCCTAAGTGCTCTTTTCCACCGTCACAGTGACCTTCACTGGTAAAATCTTCACTGGCAGAGGATTCTCAGTGTAAATGTAAGGAAACAGGGTGTCAGAGAAGCTGTGTGTGAAGGTGTGCATGTGTGTATTAGTGTCGAGATCAGAGAACGACAACTTTCCTCTGTCAAAGTCCAGATGGACTCTGATCCTCCGCACTTCCTTCTTGACTGGTAGATCCTTCTCAGTGTCTGGTGATGAAAATGCTGTGAATTTACCATTAGAGAACAAAATTCTCCACAGTCCTGACTGAAGGCGTCCGCTGACCTGGGAGTACTGGCTCAACACGCCCAGTTCCCAGTCCTTGTTGTTTCCAACGTCAACATCCCACTCATGTGTCCCTGAGTTGAAGCCTTTAGAGCCGAGAACAGAGCAGGAGAACTTGGTTCTCTCCGGGTTTCTGGGAAGCTGTTTCCGCTCTCCTGATTTCACGCTGCTCAGATTATCAAATACAACAAGTTCCGGGTCGGCGGTGTTTGGATCAAGAATCACAGGACTGTAGGAGACCTTCTCTTTCATTTTGTTCCAGACGTTGAAGGTCAGGTTCCCCAGATGTTTGACCACATCTATGAGCACTCCTGAAGTCAGGTCTGGGTCTTGCAGCAGGGGGCGCTGCTGGACTTTTTTAACTGCAGCCTTGTAGTTTTGCAGGAATGAGATGTCTTCAGCTTTGAGCTCCCTCTCTGTGGCTCTGATTGTGCTTGAAAGAGTTGCTGTTTCTCTGCTCAGACTCTCAATCTTCTCCTTCATTATCTTAGTCTTCTGCACCTCATCCTCCTTCAGGTTAGCGAGCCTCACCTTCTCTTCATCGTGCAAAAACTGGTGAAGATTCTTAAACTGCTCCTTAATCTCCCTCTCTGTGCTTTGGGCCTGGACTTTGATGTGTTTCACTATTTGATCATAACTTCCTTTAACATCTTCAAAGACCTGCAGTTTCTCCTTTAAGGGCTTCAGGGATTTCTGGAGCTCCTCTTTGAGATCCTGTGCAGCCTCATCGATGGGTCTGAATCTGTGGTTGCTATGCATTTTCGAGTCTCGACAGATCACACATATCGGCTGCTGGTGGTCCAGACAGAAGATTTTGAGTTTCTCAGTGTGCAGATTGCAGAGTGACTCAGACCCTTCTGAAACTCTTTGGCCTCTCTCACCTCTCCTCTCCTCTAAAAAGGCCTCGCACAGGTTCTTTAATGCTAAATTACGAGGGGGATCACTCTTTGAGGATCTTCTCTTGCAGCACGGACACTCGTATGTTTTTTTCCCCCTCCACCATTTCTGGAGGCAGTCTTTGCAGAAGCTGTGGCTGCATGACAGAACAACAGGGTCTTTGAAGACTTCATGGCAGACAGGACATAAGAAATCCTCTTCTGATCTGAGCGACATTTTGCCTTTAGTTGAAAACACAGCAAACTAAAAGGGAAGTCAGTCAGTCCAGAAGATTCTCTGACAGTTGCTTTCACTTTCTGTCGCAGCTCTTTCAGATCATAAAGTAGAGCAGTCTTCAGCACGTGGCAGGAATTGCAAGTATTCCACTTTTCCAGTTATCCCAGTCTTCCCAGTGTTCCCTCACGGAGCTGTCCTCATTAGGTGGAAGTGATATTTTATGGTGTGATTAGTATCCTTACCGTCTGTCACTGTGCAGTTTCTCCTTTCAGGAAGACAAAAACAATAAGCAGCATTTCCTGCTTGACTGCGTGGCCTCACACAGTGGGCGGAGCTTTCTAAAGACCGCTCATGTGTATCTATCACACTAGCTGTATGTTTGCCCAACAATATCTCATGTATGGTATCATGACAGATCTTTAACATGGTAAATAAAACAATAACTAGTCAGGAGTCACAAAATAGACTCAGAGACAGTTCTGTCACAGATCACTAGTTCTGCAGCATATAACACGAGCACTTATCTCTGGCAGTCAGACACAGAAGAGCTCAAGGCTCCTGCTTTATCTGCACGTCTGGGCTCTCCAACCTCGAAAAGTGTGCCAAAGGTTGCAATTCTCTTAAAGGTGCACAACGTATCCTAACAGTGAAGCAAGAGTATCATTCCTTCATTCAATCAATTTATAAACTTGCAAGGTTAGAGTCGCTCATTTTTACATCTGTAACTCTTGAAAATCGATTTCCCCCAATTTACAAAGTGCTTT
Source organism: Benitochromis conjunctus (assembly GCA_015052645.1). Classification (NCBI taxonomy): domain Eukaryota; kingdom Metazoa; phylum Chordata; class Actinopteri; order Cichliformes; family Cichlidae; genus Benitochromis; species Benitochromis conjunctus. The sequence continues at coordinate 24,785 of VOQK01023311.1, read as the reverse complement.
AACAGTACTTACGCCTGGTTTTCCCCCACCACAGGCACCTAGACCCACAGGTCAGAGCTTTACTGGCCTCTTGTTTATGAAAAATAAGAAACAAAGAGATAGTTTTGTAACTTTGTCACTTTGATATACTAAGTTACCACTTTATCTTGTCACTTGTTCTTTATTAAGCATCTTTGTAACTCCAGACAGAGGTGGATAGGAGCAGGTGAACAGACAAATTTTCTCAGTGTTTAAGTCTGTTGAGCCGGTGGTCTGATAAAGGCCTCTCATTTTAAGCCGCAGAGGGTTTCTTTCTGCTTACAGGAAAGCGCTGCAGCTGTCAACTCCACCTGCGTTCACCGTCCCAGGCACAGTGCAGGCTCTTTGCCTTGTGTCACAGAGGAGAGGAGCTCAGGCAACTACAAAGCCTCATTTTCACTGCTGTTGCATGATGAAGCTTTTTGTTTAGAAAAAATACACACTAAATACTTGGGCTGATTCTTACAATATATATTTTTTTATTTGCACACATACTCCCAGCTATGTTTCACAGTGTGCACATGTCTATTTTTAGCTGCAAATGGAAGTGATACGGTCATGCTGTCCACCACCATCGTCACCTTCCTTTGTTTTTTTTTTTGTCTCATTGTTACACCAATCGCGAAGGTTTCCTGTAATGTGTAAAGGATGTGATTGGTGGAAACAGTTTAACAGAATGTATTTTTACTGCTTTGTGCTAGCTATGTTTAACACCCTTTGTGGTACAATGACAAATTAAGCTATGAAAACAGTGTTAACTTTTTAAAAATATGCGACGTTGTATGTTTGTTGGGGGAGAGTTTAAAAAAAGTGTAGTCCATGTAAACCTGCCTGAACCTGGATTCCTGTTTTCATAACATGCACAGGTTTTTTTTTTGTTTTTTTAAAAAAAAGACAGTTGGTTGTCTTACTATTGTTTTAGAGGTTCATCCTGCTGGACAACCCCAGAAAACTGTACTCTGTCATCCAGCAAGACTTGCCAGCATCCAATGGGATCATTCACATCATAGACCAGCCCATCACACCTACTGACTCCTCCCCTCGTGACGAACAGGTACGTAAATACACAAATTATGGAAAACTCCCTGAAAACACACACACAAAAAAAAAGAAACAGAAAAAAAGCTTAAACAACAGCTGAGTGAAAAACATTAAAATACTACAGTTATTTTTTTTCTTTACTGTACAGCACAATATGAAACTTAATGTCTTCTTTTTCTTGTGTTAAGTTTGCCGATTTGACAATTGGAGAGATTCTGACTAAGGATGACAAGTACAACCGCTTCCTGTCTTTGGTTGATGTAAGTATTTGTGTGACTATGCACCCTCAGGTTTGTCTCCTTCCTTTATTTGATAGCATGCTGAAATAGTTTTACTGTAGTAAAACAAATAACGCTTGCATTATAAACATTTAAGTCCAGATTTACTCAAATGTATCATACAAACTGGATTTGCTGGCAGTTAATCACAAATGTTCCACAATTAATACCAAAACAATGGTTTTATTTTGTGCCTGTTGTGGGGATGAGTTCTCATTTATTTGGATTTCCAGGTGGAAATGTTAACAGAATGAGCACGTATACACATGGTCTGCAAGCTTTTGATGTGTTTCTTTGAGCTGCACTCTTCGCAAATCACTTCCAAAACTTTCCAGCGACACATTTTTGCTATTGCAGCCTCAAGCTTTCATAAAGGTCTTTTATCTTTAAAATCATACTTAAAATAACTACCGGTATATGAATTTCTAAATATCACATTGTAGTTTGAATTCAAATATAATGTCACCTTTGACCTCTGACCTCACTTTTACATTTCACAGTTGCCATTCTTTCAATGATATAACAGTGTGTTATATCTTTAAAGAAAGTATTGCCAATAGAGAGTGAGCCGCCTAGTTATATACTAGTTATTTACAAATCAATTCCTACATAATGTTTATGTATTCAAAGTAAACATCTGCCATGCTACCCTAAAATAAATACTGCCCAGAGTGAACTGTGCTCTCAGAGTGCTTCTTGTTTCAATTCCCTCATTGCTTCCACCTGTTGTAAACTGTATTTCTCATTAATAATCAGTTTTCTGAGTATATATTCCTGTGTTTCCTTTTGTCCTTGCTAAGTCATCTGCAAATATTTTCCTCTGTATAACCTGTTCATTTACTTGGAGAGGGCCCTTTTGCTTAAGTTTTGGATGATCACTTTCTTTATGGGTTTTTTGTATTTTTGTGTTCCCGTTTGTCTCAGCCATTAAATTTCATTTTCAGGTTGTCCCTTTTGTTTACATTAGTTTATCCATACCACAGTTATGACACTTCTTTTCCCCATTCTTTCCAAAACCAAGGTAACAGAAAAATTAGTAATGAAAGTCCAGTAGTGCACTGTTTTTTAAGAGGTTTAATTTCATTGAAACCCAATTTACAATGCAGCCTATTAACACCGGCT
>VOQK01023302.1:0-14480 GCA_015052645.1 Benitochromis conjunctus | reverse complement strand
GCAACGATTGCTACTCTTCCTTATTTGTCACTTTGTATGACCTTTCTCATTCACCATGTGTTAATAGATCTCCCTGCATTCAACCATACTTGTTATTACTCTCTGGCTCTCTTCCACAGCATGTCTTTTATCCTGTATTCCTTCTCTCACCCCAACCGGTCGCAGCAGATGGCCGCCCCTCCCTGAGCCTGGTTCTGCCGGAGGTTTCTTCCTGTTAAAAGGGAGTTTTTCCTTCCCACTGTCGCCAAAGTGCTTGCTCATAGGGGGTCATATGATTGTTGGGTTTTTCACTGTATGTATAATTGTAGGGTCTACCTTACAATGTAAAGCGCCTTGAGGCGACTGTTGTTGTGATTTGGTGCTATATAAATAAAATGAATTGAAATTGAATTGAAAATTGATATTTTAGTCCACAATTAGCATTTAACTAAAAATGTCAGGTGCCCAGATGTCACATTGAGTGTTTGTATAGTTTCCTGTTTTACGTGTCTGGAGTCACCATGTGGATATATCATGTGTTGGTGCCTGCTCAGATCTCTTGTGAATTTATCGACCATTTTCCTTGTTGAGCTTGTTGTGATGTTTGGATGATAGGATTCAAATGAGTTAGGCTCATCATCACACAAGTAGTGTAAAAAGTCATGTTGTAGCCAAATCATAAATGTTCTTTAAATGTTAAAGCCTTTGTGCATAAATTTCCAAAAAAAATGTGTAAATCTTCAGTGTTTTGGACTCTCTTTAAAACAGTAATAAAGTAACTTTAAAAAGTTGTGTGATCACTCATCCACGTATATTTTGGAATTTTATTCAGCTGCGACTTGTCCGTTTTTTTCAGCACTTCTTTTTCTTTGTATGTGTTTGGATCAGTCCCATTTATTGTACTCAGACATCCTCTAAGCTGACCACCTCCAGTGTCTGTTTTCAATGCTCCAGGGGTTGAGTGAATAAATGACATGTACACACTAACACACACTGGTGGTCTGTGTGTTTGGAGGTGTAAATTTAGAGAGTAAAGATGAGTAAAGTGAGTAGTCTTTGGTATGTCTACATAAGACCAGCTGCCTTGTCTCTGTTATGCAACATTAATCTGCACTTTACTGCACCCAGGGGTCTACTCAGTCTTTTATCCAGAATGTAAACCATAATGTTGAATATACAGCACACACTCTTTTAACTAAGCCCATGCACACACCTCTGTGCTAAATGTTGTTGCTGTTATAACACATCTCCACAGTCAGCAGTATTTTACAGCGAGAGTAGTGACCAAACTAACAACTCTCATTGCTGTTTGTCTAAATCCAGATGAACCATTATTTTAAGCCTCTTTCTTTTTACCATTACTGGTAACAACAAGCCCTGGACCAGCTGGACACTATTCGATTAAATTCAGTTTTATTTATATAGCGCCAAATCACAAAACAGTGGCCTCCAGGTGCTGTATATTATAAGGTGAAGAACCTACAACAATACAGAGAAATCCCCAACAATCAAACAATCAAAAGGAAAAACTCGGTTGGGGTCACAACATATAACACTATAGGCTATATGTTTTACATGGTCCCCAAAGACAGAGCATCTGTACATAGCAAGTGTGGAGGATAACGCTGATAAAACACTTATATAGCACAGAGATGGCTTAAGAGAAAAACAAATTCTTTTCATCACTGCAGTCAAACGTTGGAACAGATCTACACATTCAATAGTTGCTCTTTCATTAATTTTTTTCCTATTTTCACAGTAATACACCCATAAAGATGTCAAACTATGAACAGTATAGCGACAAGAAAAGTATTAACTAAACCAAAATATACTTCGTGTTTTACATTCCTCAAAGCAGGATTCTGTTCGCCTTGATGACAGATTTTTACACTAATAGCAGGATCTTAACAAACTCTGTGAAGTTGTTGTGGTAGCTTAAATCAGCTGCTTTAGTAATCCATAGTATGGCAATTATAGAAAAACAAATAATTATTTCAATGCTGCAATGATAACATTAAAAATATGTATCCTGTATGTATGACATGTGACTGCCAACTAAATTTTTTACAAAAACATTGTTTACAGACTAGAGCGTGACTGATACATGATTTTTTTAAGACCATTAGCAATATTTGGTGGTTTCAGATTTCACTAACATTAGTTAGATGTGTTTATTTATTTACTTGTTTATGGTCTGCTTGGATCAGCTGGATGTTTGTGGCAGTCCAAACACATTTTGACAACAGGAAAAAAAGTGCCCTCTTGTGGACAAACTATGTAATGTAAACACTTTATTTTTGATATTCCTACTCTTGTATCAATCTATAATGCTTTGTTTCATGTTGTTCCAATCCGTAAAAGGATAATAAAAAATCAATTTTAAACACAATACTGACCGTCCGATGGTGAACTTGCTAATGTGGGCACAACTTTAACTTTGGATATTTTTTTTTTTTTACTATTTTGAGGAAAAAAATGGTCAGCTGATGGCTATTTAGCTTCAAATCAGAGCCCACATGAATGCATCCCAGGGTTCAACTGGTAGACCAAACTCAACACCAGTAACTGGGATTAGGCTGAATCAGTTGAATTGTTGCAAATGAGGTAATGAGGAAGACATAAGCAACAGGCATTAATTCGAGGGAAAATCAGGACTTTAGTGTAATGATTCCAAATGTTATATTTCTGTTTCCATATGGAGGGAAGGTGAAGGTAACACAACCAACCCATCATTTTGAGCATCCCAACTCATGTTCTTTTTTTCAAGCTAATGTAGAGCTAAAACGTCTGACTCTGTAAGAGCTCTTTGATTACAATTGTCTGATAAGGTGGCCTCAACAGGTGCCAATCCTAAACCCAGATGGGATGGTTGGTTCTCAAGTTGAGGACCTCTGATTAAGTGAATTCCAAGAGTGCAAAACATGTGTAGCCGAAAGAATCTACAAATTAAATTGTTTTACATTTGTTATTTGATAGTGTTGATGTCTACAATGTGTTTCTGCAATATACATAAGGGGGAAAAAAAACAAGTGAATAATAATAGGTGTGTCCAGACTTCATTGGTTCTGTGGTCATAAGGTTATTTGGGCATATATGGAAATTGCAAATGCCTCGGTACTACTTGTGCCAGTGTGTGTGTTTGTGCGCATGTTTGTATATCTATGCTCATCTGTCACGGAGACGCGCACAAATTCACAGAGGCAGGTGTGACAGGCCAGTACTGCTCCTTCAGTCTCGATACAAAACTGCCACTGTGAGAAGCCAAGCCCTAAAAACCGCAGGCTCATTAAACTCTTGCATAACAGCTCAACAGATGCTCAGTGTGATGGTCTTTTGACCAAGCTCTTTTGCTTCTCTAATAGCAGCTGATGGATGTCTCTGAAACACGTGGATCACATGTTCCTATAATGATCAAGCACATGTGGAGAATTTATCCAATCCTGGTGCAGCCGGCTTTCATGAGAATGACCCTGCACGCTTCCGCTTTAAATACCTAGCAGTTAGAGTATACCTGAAATAACAACAAATGCCAAACTATATCTTCAAGCACTGAGCAGTAGCTGCAGACTGAATTTCTGTTTGCAGATTAAAAAACACACAAGCACAACCATGTTTTCATATCTTTGTGGGGACATCTAATTGACTTAATGCTTTCCCTAGCCACTTACCCTAACCATCAAAAATGAATGCCTAACCCAAACCCTTAGCCTAACCCTAGCCATAGCATAATTGTAACTCTGACACTAAAACTACATTTTGAGGCTCAAAAATGCCTTCAAACTCATGGGGACGGACATGCACGCGCACACACACGCACACACACAACAGGATTGCAGGTGGAGTGGAGTTAACTCAGTTTCAGGTTTGCACACCAAATTTATAAACACATACCTAATGAAAGTACTTCTTAGTTGAGAGACACTACTTGTATAACTTTGCCCAATGCAATATATTTCATTCACTGATTAAAAATAATAATAAATAATTTATGGGGTCAATCAGAGGTATCAAATATTTTTAAATAAATGATGTTTGCATTGTAAACCAAAGTCTTCATTAGTGTCTGGAAAGACATGGTCTGGAAAGCAGAGTATGCTTTAGGTCGAACATACCTTATGACTCATAAGTTGCTACCATGTGGGTGTGTAGTTATGCCTGGTTTCAAAAACCTTTGATGGTGACTGCAAAGAGGAACTCAGGTAAAGGCTTAAGAAAACTAGACTTTGCAAAGGACAGGTGACATCACAGAGGCTGCGTCTACCTTTATATACAGTCTGTAGGTTAATGACTGTAAACTACTGCCCCAAAATTATATTGGTTGTCATACCCCATACCCTTGCCCAGTATGTCCAGAAATAAAGAAATTTGCAGAAAGATTTCTTTGCATAATTTAAAAAACTATGTTATTGCATAGTTTGTCCAGCAGAGCAGCTCTGAATCCACTGACTTAACACTGTTTGCAACATAGGAGTATGCAACACTCATCAGTATAACCAACTCCCAAACTGGATTTGGGGATCAGACAGTGTCTCTACTTTAAAAAAAAATCCTCTTTTATGAAGCTTATAGGGTCAGATCAGGTGACCCTGGACCACCCTTTAGTTTAGTTAGGCTCTGCTGGAGGAGAGTCTAAGGAGAGCACTTGTTTTCTCTCCCCATTTGATTATAGACCACAATGTTGACTTTATCTTCTGTCTCCCATAGTTTGTGCTGGAGTTTTTCCTGTTAAAAGGAAGTTTTTCTTCCCACTGTTGTGATAGGGTATACTCTGATTGTCAGGAGTTTTCTTTCCAACACTGTAGGGTGTTAACCATAAAATATACAGTGCCTTGAGGTGATCATTGTTGTAAAACTGGCACTAGATCAATAAAATTTAGTTAAGTGGAATTGAATTAATGTGCGAGGTACTTGATTGGTGTCTTTCTGATCCGTGCGTCAAGATGTGCATTGCATGTTGTTCCCTGCACAAAGTACAGTGCAGGTGGATAATGTTCATTCTTAGACAAAAAAGTGGATTTGACCACAAGGTCACCAGACGGCCCTTTTTACTGAGGAGAATGAGCTCAGCTTTAAAAATGAAATATGCAGAGGCCCTCCTGTTTCTTCAGCCCCTGAGCATATCTGGTGGTAAAGGGTGTGTGTGACTGAGTATCAGACCATAGCTGGCTGAGCAGTACACACAGAGAGGGGCATTGTATGATGTCCTCTGAGTAGACTCAAACGAACCCACACCATCTGACACCTCCTGCTCCCCCTTATTCTATACCTCACATCTGTCTTTTCTTTATTAACTTAGAAAACATTAATTAAGCATTAATTAAACCTGGAAATGAGGCCTCATTCAGTCTTCGTTTTTTCTTCATCTTTTTTCTTCATTTCTTTGACAAACCTCCCAGCAGCCTGTTTTTAACTTTACCCTTTACTCTCTCCGCTTCACTGAGAGTATGTATCACTTAACTCAGCTTTCGCTTGCATTTAAATAAACAGCGACTTCCTCAGACCGCCGACCTGACTGGGGTGACATTGTGATTTAACTATAGCAGATCACTTTAATTGGTTTTGGAAAGCTTTACTTCCCTGTTTTGGAACACCTGAGTAGTGAGAGAGTGATCCACCGTTCAGACAGATTCCTCAGCCAGTGTAAGAAAACCAAGCAAGCACTTTGCCTGTTTGTTCGTTTCCATCAGGGAGCCATCACATGCATTTGGCCAGTTAATCTTTGATCCTTGGAAATTCAATATTGTGAATTTACTCAGCCCTTTACAGGTTTGGGCAGAGAGTCCTGCCTGCAGATTTTATATACAGAGGCACCACTGCCAGATGATGCAAGACGGTGACCAGAAGCCAGCGACAAAACTGTCTGGCTGGCCCCGATAGGATTACATCACGTTGCCTGGCGATCTGTGGATCAGCTCGTGATGTTGAGGGAATCAAAGAGGGTTCAAAATCTCATTGCAAACCTCTGAGCCATGAGTTTAGCTGTCCCGGTATTAGCGGTTCAGTTCGACTAATGCTGAAAGTATCACATAAAGGAAACAGTTGCTTCTGGAGTTCTAAGTATAAATAAAACAAAATATTAAAAAATAAATGAATTGTTATCAGAAACAATGAATGGACTTTAGATCCTTGCATCTAGTCAACGTGTGCGTGGCTGTTTCTAAATTTAAAAAAAAATTCACACATTTAATACACACATTGCTTCTATTTAGCATTATTTTAACACTTAGTTTCCCCAAAAATAATAATGATCAAAACCACATATGATCTTCAAGGCAGGAATGTTGGAGACACACGAGGTCTAGTCTTTAACAGTCTTTAACTGACTTCAGTTTGGTAATAACTACTGCCCATAGCATACAGATATTCTCACAGGAAGCCAAAAACAATCAAAACAAATATTAAACTTCTATTTAAACGAGTTAAACAGAGAACTACTGATCTACATTTGTCCTTCTGGGAATGCTCTGTCAAGTTGAAACTTTAACCTGACAGCCATGACTAACCCAAACAGTCAGTACTCGCACGTTCTCATGAAAAACTAACGGTAAACTCTGAAGTAAACGGGGAAAAACAATATCGTATTTTCGATAATCTTCCTTATAGTTTACTCTGGTGTGTCCTCATGCTTTTTTAGGGTGGGAAGCTGCAAAACTCAAACAAACTGTGGAATCTGGTGAGGAGGAACGCTAAGGTGTTCCCAACAGTCTCTCTGATCCTTTCCAATTTGCATAAACTAACATTTGCATTAAAAAAAATCAAATGCATCATATGAATGATGTGTGCTAATTCAACATGAATAGACACTCAAAGAAGTTTCATTTTTCCTCTCGCTCTCAGTTTACAACTAAACTTGGGTTTAGGAAGTCTATTTAATTTATTCAGTTTAGCAGAAGCGTTACGGTTATGCAACAAGTGGTCGCACAAGGTGGCAAAGAACAACAGCTAGAGGTGTGGGGAATTTTCAATTAATGTGTGTTTTTTTTTTTTTAAACTGGTTCTATATATCGACAAAAAAAAGCATTATTTCTGAATCCTGCTTATGGTGCCAGTTGGACAGAAACAAAATTATCACAATAATCAAAATCATTGTTGAAACAAAATGAAATTTACATTCTGCAGTCATAGTTTACAGTTTTTGATAAATGATCACTGGCCACTTCATTAGTTCCACTGGATTGGACATGCTTTTGCTTTCAGAACTGCCCTGGCACAGATTCAACAAGGCGCTGGAAACATTTCTTTTTTTCGTATTGACTATAGATTCACAATTACAGCAGATTATCAGTAAATTTCCTGTTTCACAACAGGTCCCAGAGGTGCTCTGTTAGACTGAGGTCTGGTGACTGTGGAGGTGATTTAAGAACATTGTCATGTTCAAGAAAAGCATTTGCTCAAAAACGTAAAGCTCTGAGGTATAGCAGTACTTACCCATCAGGAGATGAGCACACCGTAGTCACAAAAACATGGAGATGGTTAGCAACAATGCTCAGCTCATTTAAACAAGGGTCAGTTGTTGTTTACCAGCACATTCTGGATGTCACAGCTGAACTTGAGCTTCAGACCAGGAAATGTTTTTTTCAGTCATTTGTTCTATCTATCTTGTTTTATACTATGTGAACTGTAGCCTCAGTTTCCTTTTCTTAGCAGGCATGAGTCGCACCTGGTGTGGTCTTATGCTGCTGTAGCCCATCTGCTTCAACTAATGGCATGTCGCATATAGAAAGATGCTCTTCTGCATACATCTGTTGTAACCAGCAGTGGTTACTCAAGTTCCCGTTGCCTTTCTTTGACTGGTTAGTTGCATTAACAAGCAGTTGAACTGCCAATCCTAATAAAATGTGCAGTCTGCAACTAACACAGTCTGTGCAAATACATGCCACAGCTGTCTTAACAAGACATAGTGTCTTAACCTTTATTAACACAACATCAGTGGCCCAACTTCCAAACTCCCTTTATCCAAATCTGATCAAGCATCCACAGCGGCCTCACCGCGCAACCCACAGGAGCCAAGCTATTTACTGCCAGACACCACAAGAAACCTCCACTGGTTAGAGCTGTTTTAACAGCACATACACTATATTAGGCAGGTGGTTTTAATGTTGCGGCTTATCTGTGTATATTTTATTCAGTCAGCCTGACATTCTGTTAATGTTAGCTGATTTGTTGTTGAGATTTGGGGTTATTTTGTTTTGTTTTACGCTAACCAGTAGCGTCTCATGTACTCATCTCTCAAAATGGAAGCGGCTGTGGTTGTTTGTGGGCCTGCTGTCTTTCAGACTGATCAAAGAAATGTGTTGACCCAAGGGTTGTTTGCTCATTAAGTCAACTTGCAGCAGCATCTGTATTGATCTCAGCCACGCTTGTTACCATTTTTTCACTTGCTATTGTGCTAGTAAGCTAGCTTTCTAACAAATAAAATACATCAATCTCAGTTTCTACCTGCTAAGATCTGACAAGTCACTTCACATTTGTTGAAATCAGAGATGTGAGTAACCTGGACGTTGAGAAGAATGCTGGTTTCCTGATAGTGTGCAGACTTCAGCACTTTGACAAATCCAGGCTTCAGCAGCCAGGTGGCTCGGTCTATCGCCTTCATATTTCGAGCATCACGTGGCCTCCTTTGTCAGTTGCATCATGTTTAATCATAAAAAAGGTCAGCCTTTCATCAGCTTCTGGTCATGAGTTGATAACATGTACAGTCAGCATTCCTCTGGGCCTTACCTAGGTAATGTGATCCTGTGACTCCAAAGATCCCCGCTTCATGAATGTCCCTGATTAAGTCATGTGTGTTTTCAAAACCCAAAGATCCATCGGGTGAGAGAAACATGAGCTCTGCCTCTCTGATCAAAGCTGTGATAATTCACTCCCAGGGTCTTATCAGTGCAACACTCGCATCTTTTTGAACAGGAACGTAATTGTTAGTGTTGCTCGTCTGACTTTGCACACTTAAATAACAACTGTAGTCTTGTTTGTGCAAGAACATGTGTTTTCTATGCACGTGTGCATGAAGGAAACAATAAGGGACTGTTTGTGGCAGTCAGACAATCTTAAGCCAGTTAAAGAAAATTTCTAATTATTGTAATTAAAGGAATCACTTGCAAGTAGTCATGATTGCACGCGAAGGAATTTGAGGAAACAAACTCTTGAACTCATTTGCTTAACTAAAGACATACAACAAATCTTAAAACAGGTGTAATGCTGCTGGAAAAACTCTACGCTTGGTCCAACTTCAGCATTTTTCTTCTAATGAAATGGAAATCCATGTAGTTGTTGATCGACAGTAAGAAGAAACCCTCTTTCATGGGTCGGTAAATTCCCCCCAAAAAACTATTCCCTCACTGGAATTTTTTTAGGAAAGCTCTAAACATTCAGTTGAATCACAAATAAGTCTGGTAATCAAGTAACTATGGATTTCACAAATTTTCCACCAGGTTGCATAAAGGTGCAGCCTACATGATGTGTAATGTCAAGACTGCCTCTAAACAGCAGAGCAGGAAATGTAACCTTATAGCAAGCCTAAGTCTGGACTTCCATTCTATTCATGCTTGGGATTGCTCTGTAAGTCACAGCATTAACGGACAGAGCCTAAAAAGAGGCATGGGGGAGTCCAGAGGGCAGGAATTTGCAAGCGTTTAAGTCTCATGACCTGAGATACTCTTGCAATAACAACAGTGAAAAGCTTAGTGACTAATAAGGGCCAGCAGGAATGTGCAAAAAGAAGTCTCGATTGAGGCCATGTTAGAGGTATGTTAGAAGAGGCGAAGATATAGTATCTATTTTCATGGTATAGTCAAACTGTCCATTGGGAGCTATGACTGGGCAGGTTCCTGCTAATGGGAGAAGTTTGTCTTCTGAGAATCCTACCATAGCTTTTGGTTATACTACTTTTTTATTAGATTTCACTTGATGAGATTTCGGAACAACACTGCAAGGTTAAGTTTAAAGATTGGCTTAAAAGCACTCTTTCATTAACTCTAACCAGATCTTGGACAGCCTATCAGTAAAAGGGGTTTGAAGGTAGACTTTTCCATGCAGAAATGTGTTTTTTTTAGAGCTTTCCAATTGAAAGCTTGGTGTTCTAAAGAATGACATAGTCTTCATAGGGAAAATGCTTTGCTGGAGATCAAACATGATGCAAGCTGGTGTGTATCATAGCCACTGTGACTGAATCAAAGCATTTAAAATGTATTTATTTCATTTTTTTTTTACCATGTAGTTTCCTATTTTGACTTCTACTTTTCCAACTTCACCACTGAACCTGTGTTTTTGCTTTTTTGCTTTTTGCCCGAGTTGCAACACAATTACTAGTAAAAATATTTAACAGGCTTTGTGATGTCCAAGTTCGTGCAGGCACTGACCAATACATCAACATCAGCCATGGCATAAGACTTTTATGTAAGAGTCTGGGTTCATGTCCCCGTGCAAGTCAAAAGCAGTTGCTGACTTACTGTTTTTTATTGCATTATTGTTGTCATTTTCTGTTTTCAATCAGAGCTTTGATCAGTTTTGGCAAAAAAAAAAAACCCTACTTGACTAAATTTAGGAAAAAAATGTAAACTGAGTGAAAGAATTTCTTGATTGTAGACAGCCCCAGTCTCTCAAACCTTTATTGAGTTTATAGACTATCAACGCAGAGGGAAAAATAAACAGTAGTTTGTTTCTTAGAAGTTTTAAATATATTTACATAAGTTCAAATGTGTATAGTCGGTTCCGCTGCTATAACTGTTGCTATTGTTGCTAAATCTTTAATGGTCAGAAGCTCTTTAACTTTGAATATTAAAGTTGAAAATCTTAAAAATACCTCTGTTTACTGCCAAAGTAGCCTGGGGTATCCCATCAATTATGTTTATAAGTAGAGATATTAAGGGCAGGTGTGTTTATATGTTTGTTATTAGGCTGAAACTGATGAAGGATCCACAAGCTGTTTGTGACAGAGTAGTCTCGGTAAAAATCTTACTATAATGATTGTAGCATACATCTGTTCCCTAACTCCTCCTAGACCCATTAATCAATATGAATAAAACTTACTATATAAACTATATAGGCTACTAGGACCATTTATATAATTTTACCTTTTATATAGCTTATGGCAATTGTTTTATAACACACTTACAAATTTATATATTATGAGTAATAGCTAATCTCAAAATGAACCGCACCATTACATCTACAATACATGTATGTTATTGTAAATAATTTATTTAGTCTCAGTCTGACCACACTGCTTCATCATAGTGAATTTTGAGTGACTTTGTCTGTGTTGAGTTTGATCTCTGGGCATCTACCTTTGGCGGCCCATACCCGGGGAGGGGTGACGGGCAGTAGTAGTAGTAGTTGACTGTGTTGTATTACTGAAAGCTCTTGAAAATATTGCGTTACTGTATTTTATGTACAATTTATGTGGATCCGGGCATGTTGACCTGAAGGTTTAATCACATTCTGTCTAAATGACTCAACAAGTTTTATTATCTTATCAAGTGATCTATGAATTCCCAGTCTAACCAGTGAAGGCGAGCTGCATCCTGCCAGGGTTTGTGTTACTAAGCAGGCATGTTTATAATCTCTCTCACCACTAAGGATAACCCTCCACAGTGACTCACAAATGCACACACCGGTGGTCCTTTTTCATCCTCCTCAAGTTTCTAGAACTGAGAGAGATTAACTAAGAGTTCAAAGAGCTGGTGTGTATTTTACACTCAGTCACCAGCAGTGTGAAAACATGTCCAGTAACTGTCCTTAACCAGCAGGATTTTTTTTCCACTAGGTAATCAGCTGTTGTTGCAGCAATAGAGATTTTCTTTTCACCCTTTTCATACATATACTTGCTGATACCCCAGCAGCACTGCATTTTGTCATAATTTATTTATTTATTCTTCTGTTTGTTGCTGTGTCTGTTGAGTGACATGGTGGCAGAGTGGTTAGCTCTGTCATCTTACAGACAGAAGGCTTGTGGTTCAAACCATGGTTGGGGCTTTTCTGTGTGGAGTTGTTGAACTAAATGTTTTCTTTGTGCCTGAGTGGGTTTCCTCCAGGTATTCCAGGTTCCTCCCACAGTCCAATGACGTGTTGGGGTATTTGGTGATTCTGAAATGGTCATGGGGTATGGAAACTCGCTTCTGCTACTTAAAAGAAATATTAAAAATTTGGCAAACATTGTAAAATTTTTGGTTTAACTTGAACTCAACAGTTCAAGTTACACTATATTGCCAAAAGTATTCTTTCACTCATCCAAATCATTGATTTCAGGATGTTTCATCACTTTTAAAATCAAGTGCCTTACAAGTGCAATGCAAAGTCTAATTTTTGCAAAAAGTCAAATATTTGAGATACATAGTTGAATTTTTTTTTAGATAATAACCCACAATTCATAGACTTCAGTACTTTGACCTGTCAGTAAGACAAGAAAACTGCCCTATGAATGTGAGTACATCACAAATTGTGGTGTGTTTGTGTGCTTTGCCGTGGCTTCCATATTTAAATGTATTCAGTTGAGAACACTTTATGTAACAAATGTTTATTTTCCTACATTTCTTGTGTCCTTTTAGATTCACTTTCTGACCTTGTGTAAATTTCCCAACCCTGAGACTGAATACCACCAGCTTAGACTGGAAGAAAGATGCCTAGGATTTTTTTTTATAACGGTTTTGCTTCACTCTTTCTTTTTTTTTCCATCTTAGTCACAACAGTTTTTTCTTTTAGTGGCTGCTGGTTTGAAACACGTGCTTGGATCAGTGTGAAACTCTGAAAAGGATAGCTCGCACCGATGCTGCAGAAGACTGCCAGTGTTTGCCACAAACCATAATTTAGGCTTAGTGGAATGGGGCCTGCTGTCATTTTAACCTTGTACATATGAAAGTGTTTATCACTTATATTATGAGTCCATAGTGTGTGCAGTGTGAATGGAATCCACTGTGACTCAATCTAGTGCACTGCAGGTATCAGTCTATGAGAGGAATTATAACTCTGTGCCCCATCATTAGTTAAAGACGATCCAGCAGACAGTTTAAAGAGCAGCAAGAAACATTTACCACTTCTCTCAGCTGACCTTTCCACCCTAAGGGGCCGAATGCCCGGCATGCTGTTCATAACGTGACTGTGATTGCTTTTTTTTTTCTTCTTCACAGAGCTATGTGTTATTCCAGCACCACAGAGAGCCACAGGCAGGTTTCTCACATCTGTCCATCGTCGTCTGACCAGTAGCTGGTGGTGACAGCACGCAGAGTTAGACTAGAGCAATGTGCAGGCGACCTGGTCAGCCCACACATTTTGAAAGACTTTTCATCCAGACACTCTCATGGCTTGACACGCCAGCGAGCAGAAGTCACAGTCTGTTCCTGATATTTTCTTGTGGCTCATTGACAGAGCTGTTTAGCTCTGCATGGGAAGTTGTAGCGTGTTCTGATAGTTGTATTTGCTGAGTGTGCCCCCTCTCCCCTTAGCTGTTTACTCCCTTTATCTCTGCCTTTTGATTCAAATTGTAGTCAGATATTTTTTTGGTGAAGTGGTCCGTGATTCGTGCTTTTCCCAGGTGTGTCCAATTACCGCTCTTTGAGAATTGAAGGTTGAGTGAGAGAGCAGTGGAAATGTTGTTGCAGTCCAGCATGGCTGGATGGTACATTGGTGAGAGCCCAGTACCGAGGAGGAGAGGACGGATGATGGAGGAATGTTCGTGGGCTGTCATCCATCAAACTGATTTTGGAGTCTTTAAAGACAAATGGATAATATGCAACAGGTTAACTGCAGTTCAGTTTATGTCCTGTGGAAGGAAATATGCAACAAAAACACATAGCTGAAACACTGTTGAAAATTTCTGTAAATGTGCAAGGGTAAATAGGGTTTGTTTTCAGGAAGGATTATTATATAGACACAAGGACTTTCCATTTAATGGTAACAATAATAATGGTTCAGTTAAAGCCACGAGTAGCTGAAACAGTCCCAATTAAAGGTTTGAAAGAAAACATGAACTGCTAAAGGTTTGTTGAACCAACCACCTGTTACTTATAGTGCTTGACATCCTCTTTTACACCCATTAGAGCCACTAAAAGACGGTATCACTTATACTTAATGGCCACTTCATTAGCCGTACCTATTCGACTGCTTGTTAACACAAATATCTAGTCAGACAATCACATGGCAGCAATCCCATGTAGCCTTGTTCAATACAACCTGCTGAAGCTCAAACCACTACTGGGATTTTCCTACACAACTTCCTAAATTGCTCATTTTAAACACTACTCCTCTCCTTGTTATTGTTCAAAGTGTGGCAGAGTTGCTGCAGCACCCCTGCTTCCCACAGTCTTCTGCTTTGGAACCTTTCCCTTCCACAGACAGACATGATACGTATTAAGAATTGAGTGTTTACCTCCCTAACGAGGTTGCACAACTGCAGTCTACCATATTAAGCATAGTTTTATAAAGTACACTGTATATACATACACTGTGTATGCCTCACATGGTTGGCAGTGGCCCTAGTGAATACTAGTGATTATCTAGTGATTGTC
>VOQK01023287.1:3911-17023 GCA_015052645.1 Benitochromis conjunctus | reverse complement strand
TTTTTTTTTTTTTTTCCCCCTGTCATTCTTTAAATATTGATTTTGTGCATGCAGGTGTGTGGAAAATGCACATTTTATTTTTATTTTGTTGGATTTAATATTTATTTAGAAAAGGGTACAAAAAAATTTTGATCTATTTTCTGTCAGGAAGGGACTTTTATTTTGTAAATCCATGCAAATCATTGATTTCTAAATGTGCTATTTGTAAATTTGCTCCTTATTCGTAGCACATTTTTAGATTTTTGCCATGTTTTCTACTCAGTATATTTTCCTGCCTTAAGCTGTTGTGGTCCATGTGCAACCTTTGAATTGGCGTATGATGCCAGAATTTGAAAAAGAGAAACCCTCATGAATGCAGTAAATTTAAGCCTTTTTTTGTTGTTGATTGAAATATCTGTAACGTACTTACAGTTCAGATTTAAGTTTTTGTCATGTTGCAGGCAACATTGCTATTCTAAGGTTGTACATGAAGTATTTTGTAGCCTTTGGGTGCCTCAGTCTCATCCAAATGTTTTAAAACGTTGTAACTGCTGTCTTGTTTCCATATAACTTCAAAATACCATCTGAGACGTTTTCAACTGTTGTAACAAGCCACTAAAATGTTAGAGTCTTTTTATAACAGATGATGTAACACGTTTCGTCTCCATGTTGGACTTCAGCTCCATCCTTCAGCTGAACCGACCAACAAATGTAAACATATTGTGTCCCCCCCCTTCCCAGGACAAATGCAGCAAGTGCCTTGCTGAGGTAAAGTAGTAAGTCCCTAAAATATTGAGATCAGGATATCTTAATGTGTGGCGTCCTGGTTTTCAGCTGGTTGTATGTAGAATCTGTTTGATTTTTGTTTGAAAACGTTTGCACCTTCAGTTTAAATCTTTTGAAATTGTAAGATTGAAAGCACGTCTAAGGACACAAGTGGGATTTTTCTGAAACAACGGGCTATATTGAACTCATGAAATGACATTTGATCCAAGATTTATAACACTATAAAATGCACATTTTGAAATGGAAATTTCTTTCTGTTGAAGTCACCTTAGAGTACAAAATAAAATAATACAGATCTACTGACAAATCATAAAACAAAGATGTGGTTTAACAGAACAGAAGTGAGCAAGTTGCTGTTCTCAGTGCTGGCGTATCGAGAAACGTGGTTTTTTTTCAAAAGCTATTTTCTTCCTTCATTCTGGTTAAAGTTTGTACTTGTGATTTACTTATGGATCCCAATATGCCCTTTTGTATCAAAATGTCTTTTGACAAAATTAAAATAACTATTTTCATTTGAATCGTTTGTGTCGCAAATTGTTTCTGAGTGATATAAAGAACATGAGGTGTAGCTGTTACATAAGGCTAATGATGCTTTGTTTTACATACGGTCAGTCTTGTTATCAAGTTAAACTTTCACTAGTATTCTATTAAACCATGTTTGTTAATTGTTTAATCACTTCAGAAGGTTGATTGTAGTTCAGTACTATCAAAACATTTCCCCCACACTTGCAAAAAAGGTTAGCAGTGGAAGTTGCACAAAATCTGTACTATGTGTTTCTGAGCTGTAATCACAATAAATAAATAAAATGTACATATAGACATGTCCCTGACATATAAATCTACAGCTATTCACAGAATATGCATAAGACACATAATAAGTAAATGTAGTGATGAATAAATCGAGTGCAGTTAAAATTAGAGGTGGGCAGATCGATACCAACACTAGTTGTTGGAAAGGCTGTCGATTGTGTGTGAGAGCTCCCTTGTGGCGAGAGAGCGCAGTTGCACTATTGAGTGCACGGTCCAGAGCACGGAGGGTGAGCTAACACACAGCAAGAGGCATCTTGCAAACTGACTCAACAGCAGACGTGTAGGCATGGTGTGAGTTGTGTGCGTCACTAAAGGACTTCCACACACACACACACACACCCACTCCTCCACCTACGAGTTCTTGTACGCCACCCCTGTAAGCCTGTGCATTACTGTGCCGCTGTGTTAAAGAAGGAATAACCTTACTTGTGCGTCCTGTGTGTTCTGACCGACACCCCAAGGTGAACACCACTGCTATTCAAAACGCCTATACAGTCCTGGGTTAAACCCAAATTAACACTAGTATTGGTATCGGATCAATACTATCACGATTGGATCGATACTGTGCTTTTATCCTTCAAGTTCAGTATGTAGCCTGCTGAACTGTGTTAATGATTTCTTCCAAAAGCTAAACCTCAAACATGCACTGTGAAAAATGTCCCAACTTTTTTGTGTGCTTTCGAGACAGAAAAATTTACATTCCAGTTCTCCAAAAACCCCGTTTGAAAACAGACAAATAGCTGAAAGCTGTGTTTTGTTGTGTTAACTAGTCACAATCACAGTGATATAGTGGTGATTAAAATGCGTTCAGAATTTGCAAATTGAGAATTCATCTCATAGCTCATGGCACACTACTCTCCCCCAGTTAGCTGCCTGAATAGCTTAAAATTATTGGCACTGATATCGGCAATACTGGCCCTGTAGTTAGTTGGCATTGGATCGATACCAAAATGTGTAGTGTGGCACAGTTCTACCTACTGTGAATGAGGAAAAGTGTGAATGTTGAATGTTTTGTTGAAATGTCCAGGCAAGTATATATATGTTAAATGACAAGATATACGTCTTCAAATAGCGTCAGTTAACACACAACTTCAGGTTTTTTATTTCTATATGATAATTCTTCATAATTAAACAATAAGAACAAGTAGTCTGATGTCCTGTAATCATTATGAAGCTATAATTTGAAATACAATAACACATTAAGCTTTTGTACAAAGTATCGGTAACGTCGACACCACTATGAATTTTACTTGGTATCAGCTCAGAAAGGAAATCAGTGATATCGCACGCCATCACTTCAAACGCCTCAGGGAGCTGTCTGCTCAGCGCAGCATCGGCATCATGGAAATACACGGACGCATCCGAAGACTCGAGACAGAATTCACAACATGTTTTCGGGACTTTCAGGTGCATGGACCAGTGTTTTCTTTTCTGATCAAACCAGAAAGCTTTAGTGAGCAGCTGGATTTGTCTCCCTTTACCTTGCTGGACACAGACGGCATGAAAATGCAGCTGATTGAACTGAAAAGTGCGACTGCGTGGGGACAAAGTTTGCAGAACTACGAACGCAGCTGGAATCCACAGCTGTGCGTGATCGTGGAGCTTGCATTTTAACTGTTAATATGCAGCATTATTACATTTCTTGTTAATGCAACGGTCGATATGGCACACTAACTTCTGAGAAAACTTTAGCACTCATTATCTGAAAGCTTGTCGACCCCTGAGCTAGAGCCACTATAATGGTGTTAGCTAGAAAGTATTGATCAGACTTTTTTTGTTAGCATCCCGTGCAGAAATGAGCAGTAAATACACACTGCTCAGTGTGACAGCTGAGTCACTTCAAGACTGGAATCCCAATGGAGCAAATGCATTCGGTGCCCAGGCCCTTGTTATCACTGACTTGTGACAATGCAGCCAGGAGGAATTGTGTTAATTGTGTTTGATCAGACACTGTAAGTATCTTAAGGAGATGAGTTGTTACTTAACCTTCTGGCCTTGTGTCAAATTAGGGCTTTATAGGGCAGCTTGGCCTAACTGGTGTTTAGTCAAATTTCCACACAGCAAACCTGGCACAGGAATGCTGAACACCACTGGATCCCATCTATGAGCGTGAACAGTCCATCAAACAGTGATAGCGTACCATAGTTTCCTGGAAGTCTTTGCTGTCGTTGGTCCCATCCACCTTGTATGTCCCAGACTGGTTGAGGTAGTAGTAATAATCAGGAGTCATGATGCCCAGGCTCTCTCTCTGCTGAGTGTTAGCACCCTCTATTAACTGGAAGACAACAACGCAGGCACAGCTGGAGTCACGCACACACTGGCTTAATTTATGAATGTGGATCTCGTAGCTTAAGAGGAACTCTGTCTTTTTATGTCTTTTTTTTTTTAAAGCAGTTGCTATTAATCTGCGGTTTGCACTCGTCAGCCTCTCACCTGATAGTAAATGTGGAAGTTCCTCTCGTTCTCGTTCTGGCTCACCACCCTTGACTTCTCAAGCAGAAAGTTTGATATTTTTCCACCATCTGGCTCCCCTCCTCTGCTGAACTGGATCTCAAAGTATTTCCCCTGATTAATGTAAAAATCAACGTCAACACTTGGAGTGGAGAAACGAGGCTGCGAGGGAACCTGTCCTCACTCATTATTGCAGATCTGTCAGTGTCAAAATTTGCTTTCAGGATGAGACAGACTCAAATGATGCGACCGTTTCCTAAAGATAAACCACTTCCATGTTCACTACATTTAAATGAGTCAGAAAATAAAATGCGTGCATCTGACTGCAATCTCTGTACACAAGAGCTCTGATGCTGTACAAAGGGGAACAGGAAATATAGCTAATTGCTGTTCTGATGTCTTATGCTAAAGTTGCAGACATGCAGGTTAAGGTGGTTTATGGGTGTGATATCACAACATTTGGACCCTTCTTATGAGAAATGCAATAAACGTGTTTTTGAAGTGCACGAGAATGTTGTAATAAATGACTCTGGGTAAATACTTCTTTTGAACTGTTTTTGATAACATAACAAAGAAGTTTTGTCACGTTCCCTTTATTAAACTTGAAATGATCGGTCGTGAGTAATAAACAGCGAAGTCATAATGAGTCTACAGGCACATATGTGGCTCTGCATAACCATGCTTTGCCGTTTTCTCGAGTTGCTCTGCAATGCTTTGAGACAGCTGTTATCATTTGCATGCTAATATTAGCTAAAAACATCACAGTACCATGTTATTCCAATGGAGCACTTCTCTCTCACTCCTACGATTTCCAAACGTAGCACAGGGGGCAGAGCCTTTAGCTATCAGGATGCTTTACAATGGAACCACCTTCCAGTTTGGATTCAGGAGACAGACATCGTCGCTACTTTTAAGATTAAAGCTTTCCTTTTTTTGATAAAGCTTATAGATAAAACTGAATCAGGCGACCCTGAGTGAACCATCCCTTAGCTACGACGCTATAGGCTCAGGGGGACTTCCAAAAATACAATGAGCACTTGTTCTCCACTCCTTTCTTTTCACTTCCCGTCTGTTTATGGACTTTTACTGTTGCGTGCCACTACACCTTGTCTTCCCTCCCCCAGACTTTGTTTTTTCCTGACACTCCTGGTTCTACCGTAGGCCTTAAAAGGGAGTTCTTTCTCCCCACTGTTGCCAAGCGCTTGCTCATAGGGGATCATGGGATTGCTGAGGTTATTTCTCTAATGAATAAGCTGATATTTAGCATGGGTACTGTTTATAAAGCTAACCATCTTAGCTTTGTTATAACTAGCAGACTTAGCAAGCTAAAGTGAGGACTGTTTATGACTAAACACACAAAACAGGGTTGATATGAATGTCTGTACCAAATTTCACAACAGTCTATTTGGCTGTTTCAGCTAATTCGGGATGTGATATGAAATCCACGTAGTAACTGTAAAATCCTTTTAACCCTACGCCGTAACGTTCCATGTAACCTGGCTCTCTTCCACAGCATGTCTTTTGTCCCGTCTTCCTCTCCTCACCCCCAACTGGTCAAAGCAGATACCCGCCCCTCCCTGAGCCCGCTTCTTCCAGAGGTTTCTTCCTGTTAAAAGGGATTTTTTCTTTCCCACTGTTGCCAAGTGCTTGCTGAAAGGGTTCATTTGATTGTTTAGATTTCTCTTGTTTACAGTTACATTGTAAGCTAGGGTGTAGATTTACCAAAGAAATCTAAGTCAAGCTTAAAACAGCAAACAATCCATAAATAGTTGTACAGGTTTTCTTGTATCTCCAGAGTCAGGCTTTTTGAAAGGGTTCAGATCAAGAAAACTGGGCATTTATTTGTGAAAAAATTATACCTGACTGCTGAACTCTTGGATGTTTTATATTTGGGGCATGGGGTTTAGTTTTTTTTTGTTTTTTAATGAGCAGGTATATTTCTTAATCAGTAAAAACTTGGGAGCAGGTGAAGTTCACAGAAAGCATGTACACCAGGTCTTCAAGTAAAAATCATACTTACAAAACGACTAGAGTTGTTGTTGCGAACAGTCTTGGCATTACCAAAGGCTTCCAACAGAGGATTGGACTGCAGGATGATTTCTTTTACATGCTGCCACACACATGCACACAAAAATTAACACAATACCAGACACTGAAAAACCTCCACGCTGCACTGCAGGAAGTTTAAAGGGTTTTTTTTACTCATTTTGAACATTCAGATAAGGCAGAGCAAGCCTACGGTCTGTACCTGCACTTTCGATCCTCCTCCAGATACTTTGGAAATGTAACCCATGATGTATTTGGCAGCCACCGTCTTCCCAGCACCGCTCTCACCGCTACCGCAGCCACGTGACAATTAGAAGACAACACACCACCAGGCCACTTTATTAGGTTATTGTAAAACATATCTGCCCGTCAAAGCATGGGCGTCATCATGGGAAGCAGAAAACTCACCTGATGATAACACACTGATTCTCCCCGTCAATCATCATGTTTCTGTACATGTTGTCAGTCAAGGCGTAGATGTGCGGTGGATTCTCATACTGGGCCTGTAGAGTGAAACGGTTTGAGGTCAGTTCGAGTTAAAAGAGCGTAGGGCAAAAGCAGGCAACAGGAAGATCCTCTACACCACATATGCCACAAGTTTAAAGAAGTCATGAGAAGACGCCGATGAAAATTCACTTACAGCTCCTTGATAGAGTTCAATCTCTCTGTCAGTGAAATAGGGCATCTGTTTGAAGGGGTTAACAGATATCAACACTGGGCCGATGTAAGTCTGGAGAGGGCAGTTGAGGAAAGTTTGGGGATGATGTATTATATGGTTTATATGTGCACTTTTTTCATGAAGACATTTAAACCAAGCGTGCGTACATAAGACGTTTTTTGTACACTAATACTTTTTTGCTTTGTAAATTTCTGTACAGCTGCTGCTTCTGTTGACATATGAGCTAAAGCTAATGTTAGCCACCTTCAAATAGACCAGATGCAAAAAATGTCTTTGTCATAAAGGGGGCAGGTTTCACTCTTTCACTCTGCATGTCAAAACAGAAACAAAGACAAGTGGAAAGATGGTACACGCCGGTGGGCACCCCTCACATCAGCGCGCTCACCACTTTCAAACACCAAAACCCAGCCGACGCTGAAGCAAATCACAAATTTCAGTCGATGCTTGCGCTGAAGAGTCTGAACCAAAATGTCATGGTGAACGATTGCTGACATATTTCACTAAAAACACAAATGTCAAAGCCAAGGGTCTGCTGACTGAAATCTGCATCGTGCTCCATCGACCAGAACTGCCCACGGGGGCCAGACTGATGGAAGGGGGGAAATACCAAAGTCATAAATCCATTTTAACCTCAGGAAATAAATGAATGAATTAACAAAAAGCCATGTGTGACAGACATGACCAGTATAGTTATTTATCAGTTCACTTCCTTCCTGATAAGACTGGTAGGAGAGCTGCTTGCATTACCCGAGGATCCCATGTTAACAGGAGAGTAACTCAAGCAAAGACGCCGCCTGTCATTAACAAACAGCCTCTAATCACGACTTGTTGTGGTAGCGCGTCTTTCTCGATATAACACCAACTCGTTATCACTCAGGGATTTAACATGGATGGGGGTTTCTCTAAATATGGCTTCGACGTTCAGCTGTGCTTTCAGAAGACGGAAGTGGGCTGTTGAGTCACACGGTGAACTCAGAAGAGGAAGAGTGAATTCCTTGTATTTATGCCCATATATGTTTGTTTGATTGTCTGTGAATTTGTGTTTTGACCTTCACGTCTGTGGGTGGGTTAAAAGAATTTGTACACAAATATGGAAGAAGGTCATCTCAGCAAACTTTACACTTAAAATTCGAGTGAATTTTCACTTAATGCCTTCACGTCCAGGTTCTTTAGCGTGATACAAGGTGAAGATAGGGCAGCGTATGGGGACGGTTTAAACAGGACGCCTTTACTTCCTGTCAGACCGCAGGTACGGCCTGCTCACGATTGACCCACTCTCACGGTTAAATCACAATGTAAAAAGCATCAAAGACAGCTGGCAGCTTGTAGGATACAAAGATGTAGTCGTCCATGTATCTCTTCTTCAGGTTGTCGACGATGGCGTCTTCGGTGATCTTTGACAGGAGGACCATGTCGTCCACGCCGCTTTGCTTCACATTTTGACTCTGCCAGTGGTACTTTGCCTGAATCGCACAGCAGAGGAAGAGTTAGTTATGACCTGTTGCAATAATCTTTAAAAGGACATTTTACCCAAGCTGGGTTTCCTCATCACAGAAACTCCCACACGCTGTGACGCAAACACCCCACGTAGCACATAATGTAGCCTACTCTGTGCCTGTGTGAGAATTTGACCCAAAACATTAAACATTATGAAACGATATTAGTGTTTGTTGTAGAGACACTTTAGGAAGAAGTGTAGGCAAGACGAAAACAAACAAACCAAAAAAGAAGCAAAGCAAGAAAGACACGTAAGAAAAGAAAACTGCAGGCCACCGATGAGCGTCGATTTCAAACGCACGACAAGCTTTGGCATCAGTAAAACCAAGCTTTAAAAACGTAACTACCACTGTGGTTATCATTACAGGAAGCTCGGGGCTCGTTACCAGGAAACTGGTCACAGATGAGGTGAGCTCATTTTCTAGATCGGACATTTTAGAGAAGCTTCTTCTAATTTGCCTCAACACAATACGACACCTAAACAGGAGGCGTAGATGGCGATGAAGCGGATGCCTAAACTTTAGTAATAAAGGTCAGCTCAGGCACAATCGATCAAACAGCCTGCAGCACCCCGAGGAGCGCTCGTCTCCTTGTTATTTCACCCTGAAATATGTTTGATAGGTGAAAGCTTGGGGAAACACAAAGGAAGTTTCTGGTACAGCTTTGCTCCCATCCAAAGTGGGTGAAGAAGAGGTTGAAGGAAGCAGCCACAGCTGCAGCATGAAGAACCACTCTGCCACCTGACCAGCGTGGTCTTCGTCTGGGTCATCTCATCTGCTGGTGCTCCAGCAACAAGCTGAGCTGCCATAATCAGCACCAAATATTATTTCTGACATCGTCATAAAGAAACACAAACATTACTTATGAAACACTGTCAGCCTGCAAACTCCAACAAAAAAAGATGTTGAGTGTGTGACGGGCGTTACTCTGTTATTGTACAATGCCGTTTCTTAAATATGTACAGCATGCATGCGGCACAGTTTAGTGTGCAAGTGTTGTTTAGTGTGTAGTGTGTTTAGTGTGTGTTTAGTGTCTGAATTTAAATCCCTGAGGAGGAAGAGCGGGCGGAAGTCACAAGTTTAACGCTAATTCAAACTCGTGAGTGTAGAGGTGGATTTCTTTTCTCATATACTCATACATTCTCATATGTATGTATTATTGTAGGGTCTACCTTACAATGTAAAGCGCCTTGAGGCGACTGTTGTTGTGATTTGGCGCTCTATAAATAAAATTGAATTGAATTGAATATACGTGTCAGTGCTCACACTCTCTGAGCTTAAAGGATAAATCAGATATGACACTAATTCTGTTAAAAAGACCCAAACTGTGCCTACGCTGGGGACTAGTTTTAGCCGTGGATCAATATGAATTTGCCGTGTAATGAACGCGTCACCCACTCGGACAGTGCTGCTGGCAGGATGAGTTCACAGCTCACAGATGTGATGACAACACGACTAGAAGGGAAATACAGAGATCAGCGTCTCTTTAAATAGAACACAAATAGGAGATTTCTATGTTCTGCGATCATCATCATCGTACGTCTTTAGCATTTTACCATAAGAGATTAAACGACTTTGATGCGGTATTGGTAATCTAACGATACATCTACCGATGAGCTGATACACAAACGTCGTTGCTGGTTAAGAGATTATTACTAATCGTTCGTGTGTAATAGTTTGCCTGTTGTCCTGTCTCGACGGCAGATGGCTGTCCCTGCCTGAACCTGATTCCACTGGAGGTTTCTTCCTGTTCAAAGGGAGTTTTTTCTTCCCACTGTTGACAGATGCTTGCTAATAGGGGGTCATCTGATTGTTGTTGATGCTCTCTAATACTGAGGGATCTTTTTCTACAATATTAAAATGCAAAGAATCTCGAGGTGACTGTTGTTGTGAATTGGTGCTATTTAACCAGAACTGACTGCTTTAAGGGCGTAAATGGATGTCATTTAACTGAGATTAACCTGGCAAATCATCTGCAAAGTAGCTGAACTCCTTTAAACCTTATATAAGACATATCATTTTTAAATGGAGTTGTGTACAGATTGAGTGATCTTTATGGATACTCATTTATTGAACTAGTTCAGGAAAAGGTTTGTAGGACTGGAGGTACTTTTATGCAGAAAGTGCGCAAAGATCCGGTTTGATGTGGAAAACTCAACATGGTTCACCAGGAAGAAAAAAACATGTTCCTGGTTTTCTTTTTTTAGCTGTGATGATGTCACACTAGTCTTCACTGGCCGCATTTAAAAGAAAGAAAAAAAAAGTAATGCAAATATCCAACACCTTAAGAACCACAAGCTACATGCCAGTCACTTGCGGTGAAGTGTGGTTATCAGCAGAAATCGCATCTCGAAAGCTTTCAGACCGGAACTTTCTGCACGGTTGTTTGAAGAAAGAAAGGAAAAGACGACCCTATGATGCATTTTGCACTTCTCATAATTTATGTCTGTCGGGCACAGTTTTGTTCCTTTTCTTCCTTTGCTGTCATGTGTAAACAGGCGAGGGTGACACACATTTGAAAGCTTTTGTCACACTTGAGAGGCTAATAGGTAAATGGCTTTGAGCCTAAATGTAGATGCCGTGTAAGGGAGCTGAGTATACCTGGGTGTGCATTTTCAGTCTCTTGCCTCTTGAAACTGCTCGTTTACCTTCATTTGTCACATTGTGGCTGCTGGTGCAGCTACAGCTGCTGTGTGATCCTGGATGTGTGGAGACCATTCTGTGTGCAAGGAGGAAGTGTTGTGACAGAAACTGCAGGCCTCTCCTGTAGTCCACTTCCCCCTCTCACACCTCAGTGCTGCATCTTGTGAAACCCTCTAAACTTTGTACATGCTACCAGTTCTCTTCCTGCAGCTGCCTGCAGCTCGCTCTGTTAGCCCCCCTCGAGTGCACTAAGAGGAAGGGTACACCACCCCTCAATATCCTCCCTTTAAATTCAAGCTCATCTGTCTTTCCTGCTTGACAGGTCACTTTCTTACTCTGTATGCTACATTCAAAGTTTGTACCTGTGTCTCAAATTGAAATCACACAGCACTGCTTTGAGCTAGAGTCAGTGAGAAAGTGAGCTCGTCCCTGAAAAAGAGGAAACATGACTCTGCCGCTGCTGCTGTGAAGGAGATGAATTCCCCTGAAGAGGTCTTATCGCATCTCTTGCCAAAACTCACTTTAAAGCACAAAATATCCTCTTTTGGCTTGTAAAAAAAGGAGAGAACTGACATGAAATTCAACTCCCCGTGAGCTGAAAACTGACTGAAAACATACAAAGGCATCACGTTTCACCTTCAGTTGAGAAAACAGCAGCAAATAGGTGACTGAAATGTACAACATGTTACAGCTGTTGAGAGCAGATGCAGGTGGTTGTACTGTACCATTGTTCCCGTGGGCCTCTCTCAGTCCTCAGCCGTCCACAGTCCAGAGAGATGGTGGGTTTTATTGCGCGTGTTGTAAAATATCCACAGGATGACCTTAGATTGCTGCCATCGCACAACCAGGACAGCCAACAGCAGCCAGTACCCTACAACACATCCAGTACAACATTCAAAAACCTACTTCCTCATACTCCCACCGGCGGCATGCGTGAAACAAGAACTGCTCTAACACACACTGATGCACACTAACTCACCGCACAAAGCTCAGCCGCTTACTTCTCTATTCTGTGTTCTGTCATGCTCAGAGTCGTCAGACGGGAGGATGAAGAAATGACAGCGAGGTCGACGGCACAGTTAGTCAGTCCAGTTCGCCGGCCGCACAGCAGGCGAGCGTTGACGGCAAGCGACGCTCATCCGCAGAAAGGGGATAGTTATCTTAAATCAGTTGCCAAATGATGGTGTTTCAGCCGTGTGTTAGCAGCTCCACCCAGGCTGTGGTTGCTTCATCTCGCGGCTTCTCATAGTGTTTGTCTTGTCAGAGAGGTCGCTGCCTCCAACGCCCATAATAACAGACGGGTTCATTCAGAGTCTACTGTGTAGTGTGTGAGTGGAGGTGTCAGTTGCTGGTTTTCCTGTGTTTCACGTCAGCTGGATTGAGAGTGTTTAAAGCTCCTGCAAGATGCGCACGCCAGCACAGGGTCAGGTGTCATTCATTCACGGGCGGGTTCAGGAAACCTTCAGATGTGGGGTTTCTCTGTGATTGCGCCTCTGATTGTTTCTCATTATTGTCAGTGCTCTCTTTTTTCTCGCCATCTCTTTATAGATCAGTTTTGAGCACGTGTTGTTTAATGTCACGTTTTTCTTAGTTTGTGTTTAGTTTTGTGTCTTTGTGGTTTAACTTTACTTGTGTGTTTGCAATTGTTCTCAAACTTTGAGGTTGTCTTATGAGGCTCCTTTCAATTACTTCTAGCCTTTTTAACGCAGTCTCTTTCAGGTGTTGCACATTTTTGCATCCTGATAACACGGGACCGCAGAGTCGAATGCAGGTCACTGCATTTAGGCCTGTGGTGCATGCTCAGCTGCTCAAGCTGTGAACTAAACCAGTGGCCTCGATCCTTTAAATCTGTTCTAGAGCCACATGCAGGTGTAAATGTCAGTCAATGCTTCTAAAGCACAGAGGAAGAAACTGGCCTCTAAAGTGAATTATTCACCAAATCGTGAACATATTTCTAAAGTGTGACCTTTTCTCTCTCCGAGGGACTAAATGTTCAACACCTGCTTTCGTCAGTTCGTCACGGTCGCGCTTCGGCGTCTGTGTTTCTCACGCTCGCAGTGAACCAGCACGGTCTCCGCAGGTTCTTGGTGTCCTGAGCTGCTGGGACAGTCGGACAGAGGAGCTTTATCTTTGGTTATGTGCTTACCTTCATATGTTCTTACATTATGGACCTGCACAGGAGTTGTATGAAACACTTTTTATTTGGACTTGATTATTGTATT
>VOQK01023284.1:4156-24932 GCA_015052645.1 Benitochromis conjunctus | reverse complement strand
GTTTTGATGTTTGTTTCTTATTTAAAAACATGTTTTTTTTTCATTATTTATGATATTTTGGGGACTTTTTGGGAGGGCTGGAACGGATTAATCTCATTTCCATTATTTTAAATGGGGAAATTTGTTCGGGTTACGAGCTCGGTTCTGGAACGGATTAAACTCGTAACCCAGGGTTCCACTGTATATTTTTATTCTTGCCTCTTTCTATCTCAGTCTCTGTCTATGAATGTACCTCCTTTTTATTTTGAAGGTCAGGTCTTCATATGGTTTTCAGTGTTTCCACCTCCCTCCTTTGTTCTTTTCCCCATCTTTTTGGAATTGTATAGATTGAGTTCACCTGTGCCTGTTATCCCACCCACTGCTGTGTATTAGTTATGTAATCTTCTCCCTCAGTCATTCCTGTATCCCATCTTTGTCCTAGCTTACTGTACGATCTCAGATCTTTAGTGATGATCTGTTTGTGTCCACACAAAAACTTTAACTTTGCAACCACTTTGTAACTTTCATAGGCAAAAGTGGGGATTTTTAGTCTTCACATTATTCATTTCTGAATTCTCAAACAAACTAAATAATGAATATGAATCTGCATGGCTCTCGTATGTTATCTAAAATTGATGTAGCGCTAACACTTGCTACAACGCTAACTGTACGGTGGCTCAGAGAGAACAGCAGCGCTGCACACGGGAGGAGAGAGGAGGGAGACTGAGACGCATGAGGGACAAAGTAACGAGGATGTTCTGCTTAGGCAGGTGGAGATCTAACAGTTAAACTGTATGAAGTCATATTTGTCCGGTTCCAGTGTTAATGTCATTGTTTGTTAGGATGTGGGACACTGGAAACCCTGAGCTGAGCCACTAAACGATGTGGCCATTCTTTCTTTTAACCAGTAATCTGATTTTATGTGCAAATACTGACAAGTCTGTCCTGCCAACAGCACAAGATCTACAAATCAATACTGATTGTTTGAATTTTAAGAAAGGAAGGAAAACACACAGACACAAGGAGACATTTTTAAAAAAAAGCTAGTTTAACAGCCAGGAATGTAATCATATTCCAGCTCCATGTTTCATTCCTCGGTGTGTGTCTTTGAACCGTGCGCGGTGGCGTCTCTTCAGAACCAGAGAGACGGAGAAGGTGATGACAAGTGGAGGTGAGAAGAAGGTGTGAGGTCCAGCATGTTCACACCGTTGGAGGCTGCAGCAGGAGAGAGCTGAGAGTCAGCATCTATTTTCCACACAGGTCCCACGAAGCTCCGCGTGGACAGAAGGTACCACGTCATCTTTACCCTCGGCTCTCTCACTGAAGATATCAAAGTCAAACCGAGGCTGGACCTTCATCGCTGACACTGTGCTTTCCATCACTGACCTGCGAGTCGTTTACAATCCCAGAGAAGAGATGTGAAAAATGAGGTCAGAGACACAAAAACATTTGTGGAAACAGAGCCTTGTAAAATGAAAGGGCCACTTCACTAACGTGCACTGTTTTCCTGCTTGGGCTCCAACCAGCAGGGGGGAAAGTGTCTACATCTGGGCTCTGGCATTGATCTGCATTCATGTAATCATAAGTGCTACATAAATACTTTAAGGTTGTGGAGTAACCAAATCCCTGCAGACTTTCCATCACACAGGAGGTGTGAGGTGCAGGTGTCCACCTTCGGAAATTTGTTCGTAAAGAAACGTCGTCAGTAAAGAGACTCGTTGTGATCTCTGGATGATTATCAGTGGCACAGTTTAATAAAACTAATGAGTTCATGGAAGCGACAGGTGAAAATATTGCTTGACGCTGGCATGCAGTCTCTCGACGTGGTGGAGGGATTTTAATCTGAACATTATTCCTGTTCACAGCAGGCACCTGCATCTCATTTCACGAGATTTAACGTGGATGTTAGAACTCCGTTGTGTGATGCACTTCTTTCAGCGCCGTAACAAAAGCTCGGGGATATTTAATGCAAAGCTGCGTCTTTGCACTGACAAACCTGACGTGACAGTAAAATGAGCCTTTCTCGAGCCTTGTCAGCCCTGTAGAGATTTGAATAAAACAAAACGGCGGCCTCGAAACAAACAGGATAATTATGGCCTCGGGTGCCCGCGCCTGTGTCTCTCCCTGTTGCTTTTATTCCACAAACACTGAACTGGAAAAAGTCGCCTCTCGCTGCAGAGCGGCACCTCTGCGAGTGTTCAATGGCAGATGTTCAAACCGTGACAGATGAAAATGAATCTTTCGTGCACTCTTTAAAAAAAAGGAAAGGCGAGACAATAGAGGATTGTGAGTTATGTAACTCGCTGTAAACCTTCAAGCAAACTGGAAGCAGAGGAGGAGGAGGAGGAAGCTGCACTGCTAAAAATCAGCTTTTACTGGGATTGTTTAGCTTTTCTGTTTAGTCCCACCGTCCTGCATTATCAGCTCTGTATAATATCTGAAAGATCTACCCTGCAGGGACTGATGGTACTATCTCTGCAGGCTCACAGAGACAATAATGCGCGACATTCACGGAGGAACGTCACAGACCCTCAGCTGGGATTTTAAAGCCCATTTCTAATGAGAACATTTCACAAATAGCAGGAAAATGTTGTGGTTGAAGAGACGTCTGCAGATTTCATAAGCAGCCCTTTCATTTTTGTTGATTGAGGGGTTTTTATGCTTTCAGTTCACCTGCTGGTATTTTTAGATGTACTTCATGAATGCGCTGCAGGTTCAGAAACACTTAGTATTACAGACCGAGCTTCTGGAGTCCAAAATCGTGCACATCGTTCAGCGTGGCAGCTTGATTTTTCCCATTTAGCCGGTAAAATCAGAAGAAAAGTGTTGCTGAAAGTGGTCTTTGTTCTCTTTACTAAACAGTGAGCACAAATTATTTGTTCTTTAAGAAAAATGGATTTAAGTTGTGATCATTGTGTGACGACGTGATAAATGTCTCAGCAGGATAAAATAGGGGGAGGTTCAGATGAGAGTCACGATGACCATGAATCCACGTTGGTCTGTAATTATTATTAAAATCCATAAACTTGGTAAAAATAATACAAATCTGTTGCTTTCTATGAAGCCGACTGAGAAAAAGTGAAGTCATCTGTATGTTTAAAGCTTTGGGGGGTTTTAAACACACACGCACGCACACACACATGCACGCACACACACACACAAATAGATTTTGGTTATTTTCACAATGAAAAAAATATCTCAGACATGGCTAGTAGAGTAAAAGTACTGTTACTCAGGAACAAAGAGTTAATAAATACTGAACTGTCACGGTTCACGGTTTGGCTCAGTTGCAGGACGTGCTGGGAAAAGTTCAAGTGAAAACACTTTAATGGAAACTTTCAAGTGTTTGAAGTTATTCTGAAATTTGCTGAAACATTTATTCCTACGAGTCTGTTACCAGCAGACGGGACAGTAACTGTAGATTAACACCAGTTTAAACACAGGCTGATTAACTGAACAAGATTTAGATACTAGAATACCTAAAGTTAAAGTACTTAATGTGCACAGTGACATTATTGGACCATAAGTTTTCTTTAATGTGTGTATCAGTTTAATTTTGCATTAAATGCAATTTTTTGCATGCACATTCATATCCAGCCTGCAGAAGGTGCAGAGAGCGAGTGTCAGTCGTCAGCTGGAGTCGTGTCGAGCGGTGAGACGCCTGTCCTTTACTGTGCATCACTGAAAATCTGCCAACACAACTGTAGCAGGGCAGCAGCTGAGGAAACAAGTCATAATCACCATCGTTCAGACACGCTGACGTCAGAAGAAGACGGCACTTATCAAAGACTCCTCTCTTTGTGTTTGACTGTGTCGCCGGCAGCAGTTATAGGTCAGCGGATGACACAAACAACAGAGAATGTGATATGTGTCACACTGTATGGATAAAGACATAAAGTATGAATAAATGTATACATGTATGTATAAGTAGAAAGAAAGATGTACTCAGGCCCATGAATTATCATAAATGAGCTCTCAGACAGCAGGATGTTACCCCTGCTGCTGATCATCGTTCTGTAGAAGGAAACAACACAACCAACACGTTCTCATCCCAAAACGTACCGACGCTATGCGACAAATCCTCGGTATGTCACGCGTCGGGAATGAGAACAGTCTCACACAACTGTAGATGGTAGAAAGATTACATCTGCAATAATCACAGTGTGTACTATCACTTAATCTTTACTCTGGATTACTCGTTCTAGTCCATGCTCTAATTTATCCTGTTGCAAATATGTGTGCTACAGTTACATGGACAGAGGTTATGATGATTTATAAACTGAATAATCAGTGTAGAGTTAAATAAGTGTACTGTTACTCTCATATATTAAAAATGGGCCGTATCAGGCTGAGGAACCGAAACCAGATCTCACAACAACCTTCCCAAATGTTTTGAGGTGCAGACAATAAGAGAGAGTGTGGCACGCAGCTGAGGTCTGGACTTTGGCTGGAATGTAGAAAGAGTGGGAAAGTCAAAGGTTAATGAAAGTGTAGGAAATGATGAAGGCTCACAGCACATCAGTGCAGCATTTCTCCTTCTCATACAGTGCTGGAGTGCTGCTTTGGTTTAGAGTCCACAAATATGAAAAATCCAATTAATGCAAACAAAGTCACGCAGGTTGTTTGTTTAGAAAATGTTTGGAATGTTTTGTTGTTAATTCGTTTATTTAGAATAATTAAACAACCAATATTTCTAAAAAATCTAATAATATGTACATTATACATCACCAGCCACTTCATGTGTTTGAACTATGACTGTAATCATGCTAATTCTTCTTCATGACATCATACAGATGCAAGAGCAGAAAAAAATGTGTCAGAGTGTTTCGAGCAGTCTGCAGCTCCTGACTCACATGGAAACAAACAAACACTGACCTCATTAGAAACTTTGCCATATTTAATGTGAATATCCACCACAGAAACAGGAGATATGGCCGGAAAAGCATGAAAGGACCAGTTTAATAATCAGGAAGTAGCCCAGAATATTTAGATGACCTCTGTAGGAGTTGAGAAGGTCACACTTTGTTTCACCCGTGTGTGAGAAAGGAGGTTTTGTTTGCCTGAACAAGTAGTTTTGATGTCCAAGCGTCATCAGATCAGCCTGTTCTCATTGCTGGGGCGCTGACGGAGTCTGAGTCTGACTGTTTGTTCAGAAATGAGAAAAAAGACAAAGAAAAACAAAAGAAAGAGGAGTGTTTTCAGTAGCTCACTGGAGGTCACTGTGTGGGCTTTATGGGACAGATATCAGTCCTGCTGCTGGGTGCCTGGCCACCTCTCCTCCTGGTATCTCTCTGCCCTCTTGAGGAGACACACAAACCGCCTCATGGTAGTACGTATGGATGTGCCTTCTTGGATGAGCTGGACTACCTGTGCAGGCTGAATGCAGGTACGGCCTGCTGACACAGGGACACCGGGACTGATGCTGAACCATTCCCATTTGGAGGTCACCTCGTTGTTGCTTCTCCAGGGCGCCTGATGTCTCTTTGATTTGCACCAACGCTGCTGAAATGGATTCACAATCGTTTTTTCTTAACTGGACGGACTGATGTCCCCTTTGTAGAAGGTGGAGGAGGACTCCGCCCTCCAAAGCAGTCCCAGCAACTTCACTGAAGATCTGAGTTAGACGGTTTAGATAACTTTGGTTAAATCTGGTTAACTTTAAATAACTTCAGGAGCACGCTATGCTAAGTATTGCACCAAATTACAGAAGCTATCAGAACCCTGCAGCACTTCACTATTTCACCATGCAGACTTTTACTATACTGTATAAGCAAAGATATAAAAGAATTGGTTATGACAGAATGTGAATTTATTCATATTTTCTCTCCAAAAATTTGTCTCTTTCTCTTCATTCTGTATTTTTCTGTCAGGTAGAAGTGTAAAGCGGAGAAAAAGTCTTAGAGATGACAAAATCTTTTTCCTGGAACTTGTTTCTTAACATTTTGAAACAACAGTGTCATTTTTGTTTTTGCTCCAGCTTACTTTAAAGCAGAAATGATGCATACTTTCGGCTGATGGAGATGTTTTACAGTGTAGGAGGAGCATCCGGACAAATCCTGAGAGTTTTCGGTGAGAAACAGGCTGATAAATTAAAGAGGAAGCTCCTCTTTTGAACATGAACACAGACAGCAGCTTACACAGTATTTGCTTGCACTTAGTGCCTGAATGAATCATTCACTCCTATAATTTATTGACTGGCACCTATAAATGATGAATGACCAGGACGGAGCCTTTGGCAGCAGCTGAAATCCTCTGCGGGGGAGAGAAAGCAGGAAGCTGGAAAATATGAAAAACAGGCGGCCATAAATAAAACAGCCTTAATCACATATTGTTGTCACAAATCCCAGAACAAAGACAGGCGTCCTTCTTCCCTGAAACCCAGCGGAAAAACAACAGTCACCCAGCAAGAAGCATAGCCATATGCCTCAGATACACCTTGGCAGTTCCTATAATTACACTTTATCCTACAACAGTATTCTGCTGCTGGGACAGTAGTTATTTACTACTGAGGGTTTGAATTATTCATATTGACTGTCTGGGCTACCCCAAAAGAATTAGCTCTGGTGACGGCTGTAAGCATGCCCATATGTTCTTAACCGACAGACAGCACGGAGAAATTCTTCCGTGGTGCAGCCAGAATAAAGATTATTGTCAGGTTTATGTCAAAAATGACGTCACAGCTGCCGTTGTGGGTCCTGCGCTCAGGTCTCATTTTGGTTTCCAGTTTTTGTGAGCTGGTACATGACAGTCTGTACCTGTATAACACAGTATTTGTATTTGAAATAGTTTGGAATGTATTCATTGCTGTGTTTTGATAGTTTTGGGTTCTTATCATCTCGGACCGCTGCAAACTCTCTTTAGATTGTGTGACGTTCACACTGCTGGACTCGACATAAAATGATCATTAGTCTAATCAAGTCAGCTATGAAAACTAATCCACAGTCAAGGTCATGACACCGTTGAACCAATAAGCAGCCAGGAAGTGAGGTTACAGGTGGAACCAGGTGTCTAAAAACCAGCAGACAAAGAGAAGTGAGCATTAAGGCCAGACACGAGTTTCAACGGTCAAATCCTTGCTGGACGGAGCTGGAGCTTCTAAAGCGAGCAAGGAGGATGTCAGATCAGCTGTTTGCTTGTTGCTAAGGCAACACAACAAGATGGATGGATTAAACTGTTAGACTTGAATCTTAACATGGGACTGTGCAGTATCTCACTTATTTTCTTTTATTTTTTAGCGTTTCTTCACTGCCAAAAGGGTTTTATTAAGTATCAAGTACTTTCATGTCATTCAGTTTCCTTTAGTTTGTGAGTATTAACCCTTTTTTTCTCTTTCATGGTTTCCTGTTCGCACTTTCTGAAGCTCCAACACCTCCAGCTTACAACATCTAAGTAACCCTCAGCGTTTTACCCAGTAACCATCTGGTTACTGGGTAAAACTAAATAGCTAAACTGGCCCATTTTAAGTATATAAAACATCAACACTTTAATTTTCTCAACGTGGTTACATTTATATCAGTTTACCAAAAGAACCAATAGGCCAGTCAACATGTAACATGTGTGTGTACTGGCCCCTATAATGCACCAACCCCCCCCCCAAATGAAATATGCCATTCAAGCAGCAGTTATCTCTGTATGAAACCAGCATTGTGTTGCATTTTGATTGACGGGTCTTCAAGTCACCAACTCCTCATTTGAGAAAGCTGAGGTCTAGACACGCTTATGCAAATCAGGATATTGCGGCGTGATGCAATGCTTCTAAATCTCCTGAAAATCTTTGACACTAGTCATTGCCGATCTAAAATAAGGATGCATTTAAGAACTGCACATTTATTTGGTTTCTCAAATGTGTTTCCTGAAACACATTTTCCCGGACTAAGAAAAGCGAAAGCTAAAGTCGTGATATTGGTCTCAATTTGGACTCTAGGAGCAAACAAATCAGTCAGGTGCCGCTTCTAAAATGCGAAGCTGTGGAAGAAGCGGAGCAGGTAAATATATATTTGCAACAGTGTGTGCCCTGAGCGGAGATTGAACCCCAGATGTTCCAGTTGGATTTGAACCACGAACCTCTGAGTAAAAACTCTCAGATTCAACCAGCTGGACTATGCAGCAACTGTGCCAGGGCAGAAAATAATACCTGCAGATCACAAAAACATGAGTGAATACGCTCACCTGCCCGCTGTGGTCAGCACGTGGCAGAGCAGGTTAGCCACTAATGGCTTGGTTGGATGTTTGATCCCCTGCAATGTTCTTCAAACTTCCAGAGAGACTGAAGACCGACTACACCCTGAGCAAGATGGATATCTGTTTCTACTCTTCAGTATAAAGACAGAGGTCCAGGTTGTGCAGTCCATCATACAGTAACCTGAGGTGTCAGACGGTGGAGAAAGATAAAACCTGATCTGCTGTTCACAGATCCAGCCATAGATTTTATCCAAAAGATGGACCGTGAAGCATCTCTGTTGCTATCTATTAGCTGTCATGTTGGGGGTTTTCAGCCAGAAATGATCACATTTGAACGAGAGGTTGGAGTGCTAACACAAGCAAGCTTGTTTATCAAACTGCATCCATTTATGGACTGTACGAGTGCAATGCACCAACACAGAGAGCTGATAATTAGTGCCAAGCAAGAGGCAAATAAATAAAAAAGCAGAATTTCACTCTGCAAAAATGGAGCACAGACTTCTGGTCATTACAGCGTGTTAAGAATTAGCTTTAGAGACTAAAACAAAGTGTTGCATCAGGCTGTGAACATGATCGTTTCTGCTGTAAAGCTGGACATTTTAGCACAGGAGTCTGCGGGGACTGACTCACGTTTGGAGTCTAAAGTGGAAAACAGAGGAAGTGCAGGTTCATTTTTCACGTGCAGATGTTTTCACCTGGTTCCAGAATTGCAAAAATCATGTCCGCTCCAACATTAGGGGCCTGAACCAAACAGCTGCTGGCACTAACTCTCCTCTCAGAGCTTGTGTTGCTGTTGCTTTTCTAGTTTCCACACAACTAATGTCTCCTTTTTACATATCTATATATAATCTAGTTTAATAAATGAGATCCTGGACGTACATCAAAACGCTTTGAATCGCTGAGCCTTTGAACCTCCAATTACCAAATGAAACTTTCTGTTCCTTTTATCTGCAGTCGTTTTTTCTGCAGCTGTGTGGGACTGTTAAAATAAATTACACTTTATGGAGTGTGGCGCAGTGAATGAATGAGGCTGTTTTCCAGGTCTGTGAGTTTGTTTGTGCCTGTTGTTCTGGGCTTCTGCGTTCACGCTGCTCTCCTGTGAGATGCTGCTTATTTCGCACACGTCTGGCGAGGACTATTTCCTCTTTGTCACAGCAATCAGGGTAAAAAGCAACCGCAGAAGGATTTCCGCACAAACTCTCGCCTTTGTTTTATGTATTCATTATCTCATGATGCAACGTTTCCCCCTCGGCGCCAGCGCTGACCTCTCTGAGCCAAACGCTTGAACCGTATACGACTCAGAGCCGCTAACTACGAACCTCCTTTTTGAATTCTGAGTGTCAGAAGCACAGAGGCCATCTACTCGTGAAGCGCTCATAAATAAAACATGGTGGGGTTGTTTTGTATGACAGGTGGATCGGACCAGGGATTATTTCTGCAGATAGAGGGAAGAAGTGCTGTCACCCACAAGCTGCCGTGCACACAGGGCTGTCTCATGCATCTACACACCGCACATCTTTTAACTCTTATTACTTTGTATTTCTTCCCAGCTGACAAGTAAAATCAGTGTAAAGTAGGAAGGGGATTGCTGTTTAATGTGCTCAGGAGCTTTGATCCCAGGAGAGATGCAGCACTCAGGAGCGCCTCATGGAAATCTGGAGCCGCACGCTGCATACTGATAATAAGACTGCGACAAACTGAAGAATTAATGCAGCTCCATGTCTCTGCGTTTATTAACTATGCTGTTACATGCATTAATTAGTCAGTTATTGTTTTTACATGTTTTGACAAAAACTACCTCTTAATTGTGCGCGTTTAAACTCCTGTTAAAACAGCATGTTCTCATTCCCAGGGCGTCAAACACTGCTGTAGGTGTCCCACACACCAGCTATGTGTCGGCGCAGGTGCGTCTTTCACTCACTAAAAAGCCACATATGAATGCTTTTAAATACTAATCACTTTATTTATATATATAATCTTTTAAAAATAGTGTTCACAGAGTGCTTTGACAGACAAGTAAAAGCAAAGTGCTAAATTCATACAGAGAGCTGGACATTATGGCCAGAAATAGAACAGAATAAAGTTAAAGAGAACTTCAAACAATTACAAAACAGCAGGAGATGAGAGAGAGACATGAGAGCACATCACATAAAAACGAGTTTAGAAAAGTGTGCTTTTAGAAGTCACAAATCTTGCAAAACTGAGGATCCTGATGGCAACAGCAAATATACCTTTAGATTTCTGCATTTGGAAGGAGGGCAGCACTGACAGATGGCTGCTTTGGGGTCAACATACACTGATCAGGCACATTACTCTGACACTGACATCTCTTCATTATGGCACCTGATAGTGGGTGGGCTGTATTAGAGATCAAGTGAATATTTTGTCCTCAAAGTTGATGTTAGAAGCACAAAAAATGGACTTGATTGAATATGACAAATGACCAAACAGTGGTGGACAGACGACTGTGTCAAAGCATGTCTCAAACCAAACTGCAACTCAAGGAGCGTTGATGAAGCAGTGACAGGGTCACGAGTGGCTCACTGATGCACATGGGGAGCAAAGCCTGGCTCGTGTGCTCTGATCCAGCAGACGAGCTGCAGAAAAAGCTGATGCTGGTTCTGAGAGAAACGTGTCACCATCAAAGGAAATGTGAGCATCAGAACTGGACTGCAGAGCAATGGACGAAGGAGGCCTGGTCTGAGGAATTGTGCTTTCTTTTACGTCATGTGTGTGGCCGGGTGCGTGTGCATCCCTTACCTGGGGAACACCTGGCATCAGGATGCATTATGGGAAGAAGGCGAGCTGGTGGAGGCAGTGTACCACCTACCTGAGCATTGTTTCAGACCATTAACACCCTTTAATAGAAATGGTACTCCCTCCGTGGCTGTGACCTCTTTCAGCATGATTTCACAGAGTAATGACTCTGAGCTGTTGACTTGACCTCCAGCTTTCCCAGATCTTAATCCAGTCAAGCATCTGTGGGATGTGCTGGACCAGCAAGTCTGAGGCTCCACCTCACAGCTTGAAGGACATAAAGGATCTGGCGCTAGCTTGTTGGTACAGATACCACAGCGCACCTCCAGGGGTCTAGTGGAGTCCATGCCTTGGTGGGGCGGGGCTGTTTTGGCAGCAAAAGGGGGGTCAAACCTATCCAATCTTTAAGTGATGACATATGAACCCTGCTTCTGGGTCCAGAAGGCTGTTTTGTTTTTTTTAATGCTTTGTATCTTGTTCTATTTAGTCCCTAAAAACAGTCAGTGATCACTGTCGGCCTCTCTCGGTTTTTATTACCACGCAGATAATTACCACCATTCATTACCACTATGAAGTTTAACTCTGTTAAACGTCATAAATCCTGTTTTCATGGATGCCTGGATGTTAAACTACATTGTTACAACTGGTAGAGCAGCCACACTCATCATTTTATTAAAGATGAAAGAATTTAGACAGTTTGTAACTCTCAGTGGCGCTGCAGTGTTCGTTTGACTTCGGGACCTGAAGCGGAGTTTGGACACAGCTAATGACATCAGACTTAAAGACCGGATGGTAGGTACGTGACCATATTGTTATGGTGCATATTGTTACGGCCCTGGCAGGGCCTCCTCCTGAAGTTGCCTTTGTGTGGGTGTGTCCTGCCATATCTCCTGCCTTAGGTGCCACCTTTTTTGTACAGCTGACTCCCATCAGCTATTAGAAGTACTTAAAGCCAGAGACAGCTGAGCTCGAGAGCCAATGGCGAGAGAGAGATCCATGTTGGTGGTTCAGCTAGTGAGCTGTGTGAGGCGATTGTCTGCTCCTGCTCTGTGGAGAGGAGTGTGTGTTTGGGTGACTAATACTTGTTTGCTTACTTTTCAGTTTACTGACCGAGGCCTGAGTTTTGGTTTGTTTCTTAAAATGGTGATAGCGGCTTGACCGTCTCTTTTAGTTTACTTATTAATAAAAGTCTTTAGGTTAACCATTTTGCCTCTTTGTCTCCTATTTTCAACCCGGACACTTTTTGTTACTTTCTCTCATCCCCTGGACAATTTTAGGGGAACGTAACAATCTGAATTTACTTAGATTGAGCATGTTCACGTTATGAACGAGCATGTTTCTTAACCACCTAAACAAAAACAAGGAGGTTTAGGTCCCTAAATCTAACCAGAGAGTAAAAGTAACAGTTAAAAGTGAGTGAAAAGCAAAGAAACAACATTTTCATGCTCCTGTCAAGATTTGTGGAGAGCACGACCCAAACGCAGGACTCCAGGCATTCGAAAATAGCAAAAGGCAAACTTTTTATTACTTTTTATTACATTGATAACTAACGTCCAAAGGCAAAATCCAAACAAACAGAAAGTCACAGGGAGCCCGAGAAGACAAACTAAAGGCAGGAATAAGACTGACTGAGGACTGGAATCAGAAGAGGAACGAGAAAGAAATGATGCAAAAGATCAGTAATTAGTTATATTAGTCATTATAATAATATTTTTTAAATCAGAAAGCTTAAATTAATCACAATGACAACACCGAAGGGGGAAGTCCAAACTTATCACGCACAAACTCCCAGAAACATCAGAGTAAAGCAGCCAGTCTGCTTCCCGAGTCTTACATTTTGGATGAGGATGAACTAATTAATCAATCTGTGATCACTTAGTTGGACAAACTTTTACTGTTTGGATTTTTCTTTCAGTCTTTTACGCCAATTTATTTTATAGCGCTGTTGCCAAATTTAAAGGTTGCACATTTAATGAGACTCAGAATTGACGATGAGTGTCTGAAATAACACAGTGACATTAAAGCTGAGATGAACGTGTAGCTGCGCCTCTCGTCTGGTTGTTCGTTTCTGATGCACAAGGCGAGCTGGAAAGTGACAAAGGCACCGTGTCGTGGCTGCGTTAACCCACCTGTGAGAACGTGCTATATTAGCCTGAACACTGAAATGTGCTGCTGTGACTTCTCTTCTCTCACCCCACTGAAAACAAGACCTTTTATATCTGAGTCCTGGGTATCTCTGGAGGCGTGACGCCAAACTGCTCACCTTTCCTCCAATAGGGTCTCTGAGGTGCGGCCTCGCCTCCCCATCTCAGAGGCCAGCACAGAGGCAGCCATGCTGATGAAACAAGCCTCATTCTCAATACTAATTGTGCTGAGCGGCAGCTTCAGCCCTCGGGGTAATCAAAGCATCGTCGCCATGACCACGACCACGACCACCTCAATATCTGTTTTATAACCTCCATGCAGCAGTGATGGAGGCAGCTGTCGGTGCTCCAATCAGAGTGCATGAAGGGTGTGAGGAGTGGCCGATCAGACAGCTGATTGGTCGGCAAACTTCTGTACCACGTCACTGTTAATCTAACCAAATGAAGACATTTAGTGTTCATGATTGATTTGATCAAAGAAACATCTGTGAGTGGAGAATATTTCACACAGCTCCACATACTACTATTGTTCTTTGTTTTCTAAGTAATTGAGTCTAACTTGTAGTAATGGTGGACATTTCTGTTGGTGTGGCAGTTTCCCCTCTATGTAATCGTATAGAGTCCTTCACCTGATGTAGTTTCTGTAACCCCTCAACTCGCAGCAGATCTCCAGAGCAGACGGAGGAATGAGGAAGGATAGACTCTCTAGAGAAGCAACTAAAGAAGAAAACAAACTTAATTTTTCAGAGTAGCCAGAAGGACTTGGCCTAATTGCTAGGCCAAGTCCTCTTGGCCTAGCAATTGCTGATTATTTGCTAATTGCTGATTATTTGCTTATGACAACAGCACATCTTCATCTCTGCAGTGTCAGCTGGTCAAAGCTGCAGCCGGGCCTTATTTACCGACTGAGTCACGGCAATAGTGAACAGGATCTGTCCATAGAGAGCAGACTTACTGTTGTGAAAGTCAATCTCAGTTTTATTACACCTAACCAGCAAATGAGACAAAAGGAAAAAATAGAATAGAATAGAAGATACTTTATTGATCCCCTAAGGGAAAAAGTGAGTGAAGATGAAACAAATCAGGAATTGGAAAAACGAAAGTTACAAAAGTTCCCAATGAAATCACAAAGTTCCCACTGGGACTCAAACCAGCGTTACCAGCACCTCTTCAGCCACTTAATGCAGACTTTGTGGGTTTCTGCAAGCCAGCTGTTCCCTCCTGCGGCTGATATTGCTGTGGTAATGCAATAATGGGGAGATGCAGAAGCCATCTGACAAAGCAGCATTAAATTACTCCCTGGGATGAGAACATGTTGGTCACTTGGCTTTGACGTTAGGCATGCAGCCGAGAGGGTTATGACTTTTACTGATTACACCAAAGTCTTCACAACAACAGCAGTTTGAATTCACACATTATCATCATTATTATCGGAGCTCACCTTCCATCCACTGACTGGAGGAAGATAAACTATTTATGTCGTGTTTATGATGTTTTTTTAATAATGTTTTAATTATGAAGAAGTTCATTTGAAGAAAAGCCTTCAGTAAATTTATGCCACTCGATGCAAAGCCGCGACCGCTGAGAAAACAGCATGTGTGCTCCAGCGTGTTGCTGGTTAGCTGTGAACAGCTGCAGGCTGTTCGTGCTTCTGCTTAGCACCGTGTTGTAAAGCCAGTCAAAATTCAATAAATTAAATCAAATGTACTGGCCTCCCCTCTCGCTCTCGTTCTCCCCGCTTCGCCCTCCCTTGTTTGGATCTCGCCCGTGCCTCTGCAGGGCGGCGAGGCGGGTATTGATCTTCGGAGCTTGGCTTGTTACGTCCAGCTTTAATTAGGGCCAGCATGCTAAGGACAGAGATGCGTATGGATTAAA
This sequence comes from Benitochromis conjunctus, assembly GCA_015052645.1. Taxonomy (NCBI): domain Eukaryota; kingdom Metazoa; phylum Chordata; class Actinopteri; order Cichliformes; family Cichlidae; genus Benitochromis; species Benitochromis conjunctus. Next base: position 9,996 of record VOQK01023284.1, on the reverse strand, counting down.
AGAGTGATTTTTTACTTGTGTGGTCTTGTTCGTGGGACTTTCTTGTGCTACGCTGTACCTCGTGTTTTCTGTCTACGAGCGTATCGTTTTGTCTGACTGGTGTGGCGTCTCTTCAGCTGATCCTAAGCTATCCTGTCATTTGTCACCAGATGTCAGAATGAGTCACAGTTGTAGCAGTTAGCAAGTTTTCCGGCGTTTTCCTACATTTTGTTTCTCCTTCAGCAGCATATCTCCATGCTGTAAACCCCTGCAGAGCTTCTGGCTACACCGCCGTCCAGCTGGACCCTCCCCCCCACCTCCTCCCTCTTGATGAAACTATATCCTGGATGGCGTGTTGGTCGGCTGCTGTGGTTGGCAGAGTAAAGTGGCTGGCTACAGACGAGTCAAATCTGTTTCGCATTACTCCCTGTTGCATTTCCTGTTTTCCTGGGTGTGAGTGGAAAACAGCTAGTGGACACATGGCGATGCCAGCAGCATCCTTTGCCGCCGGCTATGCCTCACTTGCTTCCAGCGCTAATGGAAAAGCTGGCCTCCGCCGCTGCGGCACAACGACTCAGCAGCTGTTTGTCAAACCTGCATTCAGAGGGAACGTACAGGCAAACCTACCAGCTTCCACACTTGTATTTTCGGAGCTTAGTCAGTCTGGCAAAGCTACTCCTGTCCAGATTTTTATGTAAAAATCCAGCTGTCATCTCACCTGCACGAGAAAGTATGCTGGCAGTGATGAAAGTATATAAGCTGCTGTAAATTCAGCTGTCGGGACACTTTTTCACTGGTTAAAAAAAGAAAGAAAGAAAGAAAGAAGAAATAGATAAATCCAATAAGCTCAGACGGCTGTCATGCCAGGACTGATTTATTTTTATTTGCTGGCTAATTTTAAGCCTGTATATAATAGTATCATAATGCAAATGTAAAAAAAAAAAGATCTCAGGGACTTGGAGGCTAACTGTGTACCAGAGATAACAAAGCTGTTCAACTTTAGTATCTGAACCACAAAAGTCCCACAGACACCTGCATCTCACAGGGTTTGAAGAAAAAGATGAAAAATAAAAGTATTTTTAATTTAAGCTTGGTGAAGGTGTCACCTCCCGGCAAAAACACTACAAGTTGTTGAAGCCGCAGCCCGACGATCAGGAGCACCGAGAGGCCTGAGGTCATTCTGGTCTGCTGTGAGCAGCAAACAGGAGCAGAGACACATCTCAGCACCGACAGCAGACGTGACTCTCACTGCACTGCTCTCACTGGAGCAAGATATTTTTTCTTAATCTTTTCTTATTTTAAGTAAAAATATCTTGCTCCACTGGCAGATTTTTTTTCCACTTAAAACAAGTGAAAATTCTCTAGTTTCAAGATTCACTGTCTAAAACCAAGTTCCTATATCTCACTGAGATATTACTCTTAGCTGATTGTGTCTTATTTTAAGTTTTATGAGATTATTTTGATATTTTGATTTTTTGCAGTGCACACACACACCTACACACAGTCACACACACACACACACACACACACACACACACACACACACACACACACACACTTCACTCAGAGGTTTCTGGATACTTGCTTGATGCTTGAACATAAAAACGTTTGTTCAGAGTCTGACCTCAGACACTTTTAATCCCAGATAAATGTCTGTGCTCAGGTTTTCTGAATATTCACTATTAATAATAACTGCAATATGTACAAATCAAATATTAACACTGATAATAGGCTACTTTAAATCATTTTTGCTTTTGTACAGTTACTTTTAGAGACTCAGTCTGAGTAGTAATAATATTCAAGAGATTATTTCTATAGCAATAAAACACACAATAAAAAAGGATATAAAAATGAAATGTAAAGACAATATTTAAAACAAATCAAACTCTAAGAATAAATTATTAAAGTACTGTTTATATCAGAAACAGGGCACACAAGAAAGCACAGAAAACGCTCCGTCGCCTTTCGTCTATTACGGTTGGAAGTAGCTTCGGCCAAAATACTCAAGCCCAAACCCACACCCATACTCACCAGATGTCTCACGTTGCCATGCAAACAGTGACATCACCACACCTGTGTACCATTTGTACCTGGGCAGTGTTCTCCGGAACAATAGGAGTCTCCATGAAACCACATCAGTGCTGGTAGAGAAGGAGAAGAAGTCAAAACTGGAAGCAAAGAAATCAGTTTTTGTCTCATTTTTACAAACTGTAGAATCTGTGAATCTCTGAGCTTCTGTATCTGCAGATCAATAAAAACTGCCACGCTCGCACCCGACGGCAGCCACGGCGGCAAGGTGCATGATCGACTGAAACAGAGCCTCATACCTGCCACACACACAGACACACACTCGTGCCAAGAGGAGGGGAAAATAACAGTGACGGATAGAGAGGGTAGGGAACACTGGGGGCCAATTAAAGAGGGACAACAAACACTGAAGCAGGTTTAAGATTAAAGGTTTCAATCTGCTTCCCCGTGTCTGCGAGTATCCCATCTCCCTCCCACCATCCAAACACATACATCTTGGCTTAATTAGTGACTCGAAATTGGTGTGAACAGTTGTCAAAGCTGCTTAGTCATCAAATGTCAATTCATAACTGTAATTAGGTTGAATTCAAGTCTTTTTGATAGTGTGAAAAAATAACTTTTTTGCCTTTCACCCTTCAGCCAAATTTAGATGTGAAGAGACGTCGCCTGAAAGGACATGAATGGCCCAGCAGATTTAGCCCAAAAACCACTGCAGGGACTTTGTCCTTCAGTTTGTATGGAAACCGTCTCTCTGGGAGACACTGTGACTGAGGTCAAGCTGCTTTAATATAGGAAATAACATGACTGTTTATCTAAGCTCTCCCAAAAGAAATCCGTCATAGAAATGAACCTTCATAGAAATCTTTTCATGGTTGGGTCTAGTTGGAACGCATACATGGCGGTGTTGTTGAAGGTGGATTGCATTTATTTTTGCACAGGAAGAATTTGCGGTTTATTATTTATAACGTAGGTGACCGACAAGCCGATAGAGACAGCGAAAACCTGGGATGACAACATGCGTCACAATGCATGGATGCTTCTTTATGCCTTACAGGTTAAGATGTCTCAAATCTGGCGCCTTTGCTTTTTTAAATTTATCGCTTGCTAATGTTAGTTAGCACGTTATTCAAATCCATTTGGAGGCGGTGTTGTGTTGCGCCGTGGACGCCTGCGTTTGGCTGCTGTTTGTATTAGACTTTGTCATTTTCAGCATGGAGGAGATTCCCAGAAGTGGTGTGAAAGTCTTCGGCTTAATCTGATCCTAAGAGTAATGAGATTGTTTAATTACCAAGAAGGAAAATCCCTAATCATCCCATAGCTCTTATCTCTCTTAATGTCACAAGCAACGTCTTGGATTTACATTAAAGATCCGCAAACGGCCTCGACTCAAGCCTTCATAAGCTCCACGAAAAGCACCGCTCACTTCTGTTTATCTTTCAGAGCCATTAAAGTCACAGAGACATGAAATGACTCTGAAGCGTAAAATTACATACTGTACAAGTTTATGGATTAATGTCTGCTGTGGACGTGATGGCGCTCGGTTTTTCAGGGAGAGTCTATAAGAGCCCATTAAACAGCTTTCTGTATAGAAGTGAATTAACGTCAGAAGTTGGGTGGCTGTGTGCGTCTCAGAAAGCATTACTTGTCTTTATGTAACCGCTGCATTCAGCAGGAACGTCTCTGAACGCTCAGACTTTTTCTCTGCTTAAATAAACACTGGAGCTAAAACGCAGTCTGAACCATTAAGAAGGAAAAAAAACGAACAAACTTCTGGACTTCAGCATTAAAACCGAAGATTTAAGAGAAAACCCCAACAAAAATAATAATGATGGCCTCACATTGGTGTGTTTTTGTCACTAAATCCATTTCTGCATTAGACATTACAAGATACTTTTGAGGGTGTTGGAATGACCAATTATCCATCTTTTTAGTTTGTGTGAAAAAACACTTTTATGTGTGCGCATGACGACAGTTAGTTTGCAAAAAGGCTGGAAAGAGGCTTTCAAATACAGCACATGTATGCTGTGTATCAGTTTCTTAAAACAAGACCAGTCAATCACTTTTCATATTAAACATGACCAAAGTTAATAATACTGGGGTCAGATATGTACCAGCTCAGACTCGAGACACGCAATGTATCCGTTTTTTTCTACTCTTTGATCTAAATGAAGCCATCGGGAGGGGGTATCCCTAATATGGCCCACTCAGACACAGAAACTCCACCCACCTGCTTCAAACCTTCTGTTTACCCAGGACAACCAATCAGAAGAAAGCTGGCTTGAAGGGAGGAAGCGTCGTCCCATAAAGGAGCTAAAACGACCTTTTTCAGACAGAGGATGAACTGAGAGTCTGACAAAGAAGGATTATTTAACTGTGACTCGTGCACAGTTCAAGAATAAAATATAAAGTCTAGAATAGGACCAATTAATCTGTTCATGCAAATCCCAATTAGGTCACATATGAGAAACATAAGCAGAAACCTAAAAAAAACCCCATAAAGACTGCACAGGTAGTGATTTCCTTCAGCTGAGAGGACTGAATGTGCTCTCACCTTTAAGAGTTTTTGTTCCTACCTACATTTCAAACATTGTGTCACAAAGTTTTTAATCAATTTTAAATGATTAATTTCCTAAAACATTTGGCTACTGTGGCTTTCAGAAAATGTTTAATAAAGTAAGTGAACGTTCTTTTAGGGACTTCAGGTCAAAGTTTGTTCCTGTAGCACATTTCAACCAACCTCACATGACCAAAGTGCTGTACAGGTTATAGAAAATACATATAATAGAGAGTAAAATTGTCATGGTGCTGGGTCGGTGACCCAGCGTTTTGAGTTTATTGTCTGTATTGTTATTTTTGGGCTCATGTTTTAGGTTTTTGGTCCTGTTTGCCCCTCATCATATTCTGCGCTCCCTCTGTTCTGTGTCCTGTCAGCCCTGCCTGTGTTTCCTGCCTTATTGTGAAAGTCTCTGTCTGTTGTGAGTGTGTCCTGTTTTGCCCTCGTCTTTGTCGGCTTCTCCCTCAGTGCCCTGTCGCGTCGTACCCTCAACAAGCTGTGTGTTCTGTCCGTAAATCTGTCTGCCCGTTAGTCTGTAACCCCAGTTTAGTTTGTGTTCTCAGTTTTGGTTCAGCAATAAAGCTGCTGTTTCAGTTCACCTTCTGCCTCCGAGAGTCTGCGTTTTGGGTCCTTTTTCTGCCTGTCGTCACACAGTCCATGACAAAAATACACAATGAAAAAAATATAAACCTTGTTCATGAAGAAAAACATCAAGTAAAAAATTACAGAGGTCAATAAGCATTGAAATCCTGTTCAACTAAAAATTCTTCTCAACTTCCCTGGTGGATTATACTTCCTCTGGATGTTTGGATTGAGCTTGTCCTATAAACGGACGTTAAACGGGACGTTTAGAGGCTTTGAGCTTTGTGTTTCTTGAGCTGGTTGTGTTGCAGGATGTGCATCATCACCGGTACAGAGCGCTATGGAGGCAGACGTGCTTGCTCTCCAACAATATCTCAGTGACTGTTACGTGTCACAGTAAGATCCACATGCACTCCCCAACAGCAGATACATCTAGGCCTAATCTGGGAAATTTTTTGTCGAGGTGGGCAGATCGATTTAAATATTAATAGTATTGATAACGCTGGTATGGGTATCAGATCAATAGGATCGATACTGTTTTTGTCTTCTATGTTCAGTATGTAGCCCATCGAAATGAAAAAATGTCTGAGCCTGTTTGTGTTGACTGCCTATAACACAGTCCAGGTCTCTAAAAAACATGAAAAACTGAAAGCTGTGTTTTATTGTGTACAGCAAGAATCCCAGTGATTCAGCGGCC
>VOQK01023278.1:0-14984 GCA_015052645.1 Benitochromis conjunctus | reverse complement strand
TATATATATATATATATATATATATACATATATATATATATATATATATATATATATATATATATATATATATATATATATGTGTGTGTGTGTGTGTGTATGTATGTATGTATATCTATATGTGTGTGTATGTATGTATATCTATATGTGTGTGTGTGTGTGTATATATACACACTGCAGTTCTGATCCTTTGCTGCTGTTAAAACAAAGTACAGCAGTAACAACCAACATCATATTAATCATATAAACAACCGGTTAGCGCTTGAAGAAAAAAAAAAATCATGCACAGACAGGGTGGATCATTCAGCAGCAGGCACGGCACTGACACTAATATAGGCTTCCCAGCATGTGATACTGGCTCTGTGTGGTTCTTCTCATAGGGGTCTCTTATCATATGACAGGGCAGCAGTCAACCCATGCAGCCAAAAGCGCGCACACACACACACACACACACACACACGCACGCACGCACACAAGATGCTATTAGAATGCGAAGAGAATGGTGTAGCTGCATGTCATGTGTTCTTCTTCACAGCGGCACTCTAAACTTCACACCTTTTTACTTTTTGAATCCACAGCTTTCCCTAAAAGCCTAATTAAGTATTAAGAGGCACATATACAGGAATTAATTTGGCACTGCACAGAATATATATACTTTCCAACACACTGGAAACAGGCCAAGAACATATTTTCAACTTATTACATCCCACATACAGTAGATTCCAGACTTCTGATTTCACGTTCTGAATATGAGATTGAGGGCTCTGCAGGCCGCTGAGGGAGTTATCATGACATACAGCATGACCATAACATACATCATTTTGACCTTCTTTTTAAACCTGCTTCCTTTCATTATATGGTTTGTATTTTTTTAGATTTAAATCAGCTGGCTCAGGTTAAAATGTGTCTTGGCATTAGACGATAAAAGTTCCTTGGCTCTGGGAAGGGGGGGGAAAAGCAGATTCAGCCTTGTTAGACATATTTAGTCCCACCTAGCTGCACCCCTTCTTATCATGCTGCATTCCCTCATATGCAGACGCTGGTATGCATAACAACATCATCTGATTTGATCAAAGACTCATGTATCATAAATATTCTGGTGTCAGCCCACCTCATTTATGTTCAGGACAAAAGCAGCCATTTCTTCTTCCTATTGTTTGTTTTTTATCAGATTCTTGAATGCAACAGTGTTACTATTCCATCCAGGAAATGCGCCTGCTGATGGACTTTTTATGGTTTCTGGTGATATCTGACAAACAACTAGCAATGTCTTTGCACACTGCTAGTTTCCTTCTTCAAATTTTAAAATGGTAGGATATCATCAGGAGAGAGGAACTAGACTTCAGTCAGAGCCCCCTCCCCATTTTTCCCATTTCCATTACTTGTACCTTTGTTCAGTTACTCCCAAGCTGCTTCAGCCTAGATGATCTGTTGTGAACAGTATGAGGTTGTTTTTCTGGATGGCTCTCAGGGGTGTGTGTGTGTGTGTGTGTGTGTGTCTGAAAATTCCTACAGCCTCCAAATGTTGCTGTAGATCAGACTTCTCTGAGGACACCTGTGTAAATCAGGTTTGAGAACGAAGGACCACAGCACAGGCAAATGTAAACAGACTTAAAAGGGCAAGTAGATGTTTGTTCTCACTTGAATCTCGCAAGATTATGCTTTGAAGGAAGAATCAAGCGAAGGATACCGGCCTACTCTCCTGACAGTCTGTTTTAAGGTTGTGCATCTTTGATGAAAGCTGGTTCTACTGATACGGCGTTAGCCAGCACTCAAAGCTGCGTTCCCTCACTCACGCCCTGTGCATACACTTCCTTGTGCGCGTCCACGTTTCCCATATAGACTTCATTTCTCATGTTTCTGACCTGTCAGTTGAACTGGATTCTATTGATGTCTGGCTTAATCCATATTTTATAACTTTACCTCAGTATGTCAGTAGTTCAATTTTGGGCTCTCACCTCCTTTTTAGTAGCTTGAAAAAATAAATACAGTGTTGTATGTTCAGCCTAGAAATACCAGATTGAAGTCAGCTAAATGAGTCTGCGTGTGACTCCCCCTCTGCTTTATCATTTTGGGTTTTGTGTGAGCTTTTGATATTGTGTCCCATGGGTCCGTTTTGTTTTGGGGGAGGCAGAGAGGAGAGGAGGTTGTTTTGTAAGTCAAAGGAAAATAGGTAAAAAGCTAAAAAGGGGAGTAGGCATCAAGACACAAAGAACACAGCAAGAGGCCACATTTAACCTCAGCGATATCAAAGAGAGAAACCTGTGTGAGATTCTGAACTTCTGTCAATAATTTAACATATCTCACAGTTGTTTGTGACGCTATTTTTGACGAGCATACATTCATAAAAGGAGCCGTTTACAGCAATTCACCCGGTTAACTTGACAGCACATTTAAATTTACCTTTACATGCTCACCCATATGTTGTGTATACATATGTAAATATTTCAGTACTACCCATTGCTTATATCTACTGTGGGTGGCAAATTAAATATTAGATTTCAGAAAAATTCCACTCAGCTTACTTAATAAGTATTTGCTATATGTCAACCCTTGTAACAGAATATGTTTTTGACGTTTCTGTATGTTTACTGTGGTTTTTGGTATTGTGTGAGCTTACTCGTTTTATTACTTCAGCTGATCTGTTGCTGTGCAAAAAATAAATAAGAGAGAGAAAGGTAACACTGTGTGAAATCCAGCTGAGACTATTCACATATGCTCCTCTCCCTCTACACTAACTGCATGCTTTCTTTCAATGCTATTGTGAGTTCATAGCCTCACAGTGAGGCCCTGAGATAAATTACGTCTGAACCGGTGCTATATAAATGCATATTAATTGAATTAAATGGGAATGAAATAATTATTTTTTTGTTCACTGAAGAAACTGAAGTTTTCCCTTTTTCTCTCTTTGTGCCTTCAGGTGTTAATTTCTGTTATTCAATATTTAAAGTGAATAACAAAAATTAATACAAATTAACACAAATTAATATGCGTGGGTGGCACGGTGGTTAGCACCGTTGCCTCACAGCAAGAAGGCCTTGAGTTCAATTCCCGGGTCTTTCTGTGTGGAGTTTGCATGTCATGTTTGCGTGGGTTCTCTCCAGGTTCTTCCTCCCACAGTCCAAAGACATGCAGTTAGTGGGGATAGGTTAACTGGAAACTTTAAATTGCCCATAGGCAATTTGTGCGAATGGTTGTCTGTGTCTATGCGTTAGCCCCACGACTGTCCAGGGCGTACCCTGCCTCCTGCCCTAAGACAGCCAGGATAGGCTCCAGCCTATGGATGGATGGACTATTTAGTGTTGCTATATGTCAACCATCATGCAGAGTTGCAGTCATTATCTAATCTTAATTGATTTTGATCATGAAATGATTTTTTTTAGAGAAATAAAAGAAGGCATCCAGCTATTAAGTAACAAAATCATCTGACTTAGTGTGCACGTATCAGATACAACTACAGTGGCGAGTGAAAGTAGGGCAATATTTTTGAAGGTTTACACATTTTTAATAGTTGCGTCTTGAAATATATCAGTTCTTTAAATATTATTGTAATTACAGCTATGAAGAAAAAAATCTATATCACATAAATTATTTATCTTCCATTTATACAAAAAGAGCATTTACATAGGACTATGTATTCATGTGGAAAAACTATTGGGTGGCTTGTGAAACCACTTTCAGCAGCAATAACTTGAATCACCTCTGGTTCATGCCGACAGCCCTTTTAATTCATCAACCAGGGAAATTAATTTTAAAACCTTCAGAAGAAAAGTTATCATGCATGGCTGGTCTAAAATGTTCAGCACTACTCCTACGTTCCATATGCAGTCCTTTGAAAAACTACTCCGTGATTCATTAGTTTGTAGAAGCACCTTTATCAGCACCAGCTCGAACTTGTTTTCTGCACGGCTTTATCAGTCTCTCACAGTGTTGTGGAGGGATTTTGCCCCACTCTTTTTTACGGTGTTGCTTCAGTTTGCAGGGCAATCACTTAATAACAACCCTCTTGTGGTCATGCCACAGCATTTCAGACAGGTCTAGATCAGAACCTTGACTGGGTCGTTCCAACACCTTTAATTCTTTTCTTTTTCAGTCATTCTGTTAAAAAATAAATAATTCAATTGTCCTGTTGAATGATTCAGATTCACATAGTTAGACAAACTGGGAGCGCCTTGAAAGTTTGCAGTCCTGTTCGGAAATTGTTTTGTTGAGTTTATACAACACAGCACTTGAACTGATAGCATAACAACAGAGATGAGCTCTCTGGTGATTTTGTCATACCCATAACCAGGTTGTGACAGTACTGACAGGAAAACATCATCTCAGAGGTGAAGTATTGCGTGGGGAGCATTCTGATTTGTAAGTGCTGCCTCTGGACCTGGGCACAATGCCATCAGGGAAGGGAAAATTATTTCCAGGTTTATCCGCATATCTTACCGGATAATATCACAGAGGCTCTCTGCCAGCTGACGCTTCGCAAAAGTTGGGTGATGCAGCAGAACAATGATGCAAAGACTGAAGTACATTGGCTTCACTGTGTTTTCATGGAAAGAAAATTCAAAACACATGATCATTTCTTTCTAAAAGCCAGTATCTGCTCTGAAGAACTGAATACAGTTAATACAGCAATATCTTACATTTCCAAGTGTATGAAGGGGAAAAAAAATTAATGTCACACTATATCATGATTATTCCAGACTGTGTGAAATGTTGATTGAAGTTTGAAGATATTCTTAAGGACAGAACATGATATGCAGAGCGCATTCCTTATTGTTTTCTTTGAAACTATTTTACCCGCTGATTCAGGTTTTTCTGTAGCTCTCCACAAGCGCTCCTTCACTCTTGGACAACCCTTCTTATAATTCCTTTCACTCCTGTGTCTGAAATCACCTGGTTGTAGCCAGTTTATTATTTTTTTCATTATTCTTATTTTTTTTGCCACTGTTATTCAATGCAGCCTGAACTTTCTTAGCTAATCTTTCCTCTAATTCCTCTACAGAGGTTTCATTAAAAGATTTCCAGATTTCAAACTGGCTGAAATGCAGCTCCGAACCATGACAGAGCCTGCACTATGTTTTATAGCTGACTGAAGACATTCAGGGTTGTACCTCATTACTGGCGTCTTCTTTACATATTGATGGCAGGTTGGCTAAAAGAATGCCCCAAAAAATCCAAATTTGGATTGCTCAATCCATAATACCTGTTACAGCTAATTTTCATTAAAGTTTTGTGTAATTTAGGAAAACCTCAGCCTTTTCCCCTTGTTTCTGATGATGGCAGTAAATGGATTAAATGGAATGATCAAGGCGTGTATCAGGATTTAAATGTTACCTTGTGTCAGGTTACAATTTAAAATTGTGCCCTGTATCAACACTGGTTCATCCTTTGGGTTTTATGCCTTTTTTATGCTTGTATGATTCATAGGTCAGTGTTAAGTGACTTAACAAAGAAAGGGGGAAAGCCCCTTGTTCATCTGATGTCTGAAGATGTTCAGAAAGCCTGGAGAACCACTGGTTAAAAACTACTTTAAAAAATGACAAGAAAGCCTGGGTAGTTTGAAGCAATATATAAAGAAACGAGTGGTGTCTTAAGGCTTTTGCAACACTTGGCACGAGAACCGAGCTAAGCTTCCAAATAGAAATGGCTGCAGTTGGAAATAACAGTGAAAATGCACATTGGGTAAGTTTCGTTTTAGCAACAATATCTCTGAGAGAGGGACTCAAAATAAACTGCAGTGTTTGTGTTCATTGTGACGAACGTGTCACCTAGAGCAAGAGTGTGACTCACTGATATGATTTTAAATAGTTTTCGGGCATGGGCACGAAAGATCTATGGCAAAAAGAGGTGCAAGTTATATTAGGCATTGGATGTACAGAAAGTTAACAGTTCAGCGCTGCTTTTGGTTTTCTCTTAGGATTTACACACTGTACGAAAATAAAGGATTTTGCTACTGGAGGTTCTTAGATTAATGAGAACTTCAGAGGTTAATTACCCCTTCTTGTCACCAACAAAATCAATTCAACTTAGACTTACTGGTAAGTCTTGGTACTGCTAAAACTACTTCACTGTAAATAATGGACAATTTCACAAACAAGTGTAGAAATGGGGTCCAGGTTGTAAAAGAAATGTCTGTAATTCATATAAAATATGTCTTCTATACATTCATAGTCACCACTCAATGCTGACAAAGCCACTCACAAAGCTGTGAAAGCCAATTGCACCTCCCTTAGCACAGCAATTAGTGTTTTTTTGTTTCTTCCTCACAAATAGTGTTTTCCCAAACCAGACTGAGACTATTTGAGAAAGCCCACATTAGCTCTGCAGTGCTTTCAATGTTCTCCCACACTGCCCTCCTCAATGAATGAGACCCATGACTCTCCTTCACAAAAATGTTTCTTTACAGTGCGCAGGCAAAGCGCTTCTTACAAATATGTGTAATGGGAGACATACAAAGCTTTTAGCAAGACGCATTTCCAAGATAGATGGACATATGAAGAGGGGGAATGGAGGAGCAGAGTGTCACAGTGGACCTCAGAGCTCATCAGCATTATAGTCCACATTCCCCTGGCACCATGGGCACAGGTGGCACTGACTCATTACTCAAACCCCTATGGGCTATCTTTCATGGATAAAGGGAATTATGGACTACTATTAACACATCCCCACTGCGGCAAGGAGTGTTTGTATGGGTCAGGACACGTGTGGGAGACAGAAATGGCCTGAAAATAGCATGTAAGAAAATACATGAAAAAAAATGTGACTTCACATATTCTTTCTCAAAATGCATGAAGCTGCATTTCCTCATTATAAATGATAAAAGTAAAACAGGCTAAATAAATTAGATTCTAAGCTGTGACCCCCCCCCTCTTTAGCTGTGTTTCTACGCCATATTTATGCAGGCTGTGTAAATATAGAAGAGTGCAGCCGAGGAGAAAAACAAACAAGCATACAGGTAAAAGTAGATGGTGTGTGGAGCAATACCAAAATAAGGCAGGGGAAGCTTGCTAGACTGGCAGAGATTGGCGTCAGACCCAGCAAGATCAAAGTGTTCTTCTAGTTTTCACTCTCTGTCATACTTTTGCAGACACATACACGGTACAGTCAGCGACACCATTAGTTATGAGTCTATCTATGCTGGCTCGCCACAAATAAAGCTTACAGTATAAGCCTGCATGCGCATCACGTAAAATCCAAACGGTATTCATTATTTCCTACGTTGTTTAGGTTCTGGACATTACCGTCATCATTGAACTTTTCATACAGTGAATTTTATATCACCAGAGCAAGAAACTGAGCCATAATAGTGTAGGTATCTAGCACTACAAGGACATCTATCATTACAATAAGAGGACTATCTATTTTTTAGGTTATTATAAAGTGTATTGTATCAGTGCAGTATTTGGGGGCTCTTGAAATAGAATGCAAAATGAGTTTGGCTCTAAATGTGGTATTGCCCTAATGTTGGAAACTAATAAAGGAATATAATAGTCTATGCTCCCTGAGTGAAACGCAGGGAGACGGTAACACATAAGCCCTTTTTGCCATTGCGACGCTCTGATATAAATATATGAAAGTCATTTTCCATGGTGGGAAAATAACTCAAAACGTTGAGGAACAGTTAAGGTAAAGGTGACATAGTTCCTTTTCTTTTCTTGGACTTTGCTACAGTTGCTTTCCATAATAAACAATTCAAAACCCACCCTTGTTTACGGCAACTTGTTGCCATCAACAAACAGGTTTGAGAAGGAGCTGGGTGGGATTGCTATGCTCACAACTAGAGCTGTCTGTCTGGATGTCCATGTTAACGATACCTCCTGTAGAAAGTAGAAACCACTAGAAACAGTGTGTAGAGCAATCTGAAGTCTCTGATTTAGGCTCTTAGGAATTACATTTGTATACACTCACCTCATTATCATATATATAACGTCTACACAATGTCATTCTTTTGCAGATACTGTACACATACAGACATAAAATAGGGAAGAGCATAAAACACTTTGAAACCACATGTGGATAGGCCAGATGTGTGTGCTGCATGACTGAGAGTTAATATTAGAAGTAGTTTAGGCAATAATATTTTTTGAAACACATTAAACAATCAGCAGCAGCAGCAGACCCAAAGCACAGAACAGCTTCTGCCAGAAAAGTTAATAAGTTGGGAACAGACAACTCAGGCTGATGGACACAACTGCATAAAAACGGGAAATTTAAAATTGAAATGCATTCTTTGATCTTCTTTCACCCTCTGACAGGTGGCTCTCAAAGAGAGTCTGACAAATATACATGTGACAACCACGATGGGCTAGTCAGTAAAATAAGCTGAGCTTAGTGCAATGAGTAAAGCGGTTATATCCAGGCTTAAAGCACATCCCTAATCAAATTAAATGTAAAGCACAGTGGTGGTTTCTGAGGCATGCTGTTCTCTTTGTAAGGCCGCTGACAGTATCTTTACACAGAAATGCAGAAAATATGTATTTGAAAGACATGCAGGTCATTTGATTGATTGATTGATAATACTTTATCCCGAGTGAAATTGTTTTAAAGGCTGCCAGATGATCCGGCGCCATCATGAGCACCCCATCCCACCATGCATAGAATACACAAACATCACAATGGGAAGGCAGGTCAGAGAGGTACGAAAAAAACAACAACATTTCCCATGAAAGACAAAACTGTACTTTTTCCTCAAATTCTTAATGTTTTTTAGTTGATATAGTTTTATTAAATATGCTTCCAACACATACAATGCATTGTGTAAATGCAGCATATGAGATTAGACTAAACAATATGTCGAATTTATTGTTTGCGAGAACGCAATAAATAAAGTAAAGTGATGTTAATAATATGAATCATAAGAGCTAAAGTACAAAGTAAATAAATGAATAAAAATATACTACAGTAATGCACACATGTACAGTAGTACGCATGTTTACAAAGATTCATAACATAAAAAATTGCCAAATTCAGCTCTATTGGGAATTTTCAAAGACGGGTGTAAACCTTGAAATGATTTCTAAGCCCTAAATTGCCTTGTTCCCTATACTGTAATGATGTGCACCACTATCTACTTCTTTCACTCAGGATTTCAGTGTTTCATCTGTATCACCTCCTCACGTCCCTCAAGGCTTTGTGATTTGCTGGAAGCATGCAGGTCCTGACAGCACTGTTAAACAGAGACCCAGCTGTCCTTCTGAAGGACAGGTGCTTCTGGCCCATAGGGGACTTTCTTGGAAAGAGGACATGCTGGGACTGTCCATACTGATGATGACAGCTTTATAAAAGCTTTAACCAAATGCAGAAAAAGAGAGCTGAGGAGCACGAGTCAGGCAGGCTGCACGGCCATGCTGAGATGAATGGGAGTCCTGGAGGGGGAGGGCCTTGGACTGACCAAGTTCTCTCCTGGATCATCCTTATCAAATGGATGACCAGGGAGAAAAAATCATTTTCAAAGTCAAGCATGCAAAATGAATATCTGTCCCTGATATGTTAACCTGGCAGCTGGCAGTATAGAAATCTCATCTGATTCATGTTTTGCCTACTCCATTTCGCTGTAGTCTGCGATGCTGCCTCTGGAAAGGTGCAGTGTCGTGGCGAGTTATGCACCGCAGGTTTTTTGGGTATGAGTGCCCTCCTCCAGCGAGCATTCGTTTGCTCAAAATATCATGCTGCTTATCAACCCTTTTCCGGCTGCAAGGTGTTATTTACTCTTCTATCAACGTAGATAGTTATTCCGCTAACTATCACAAATAATAATACACATTTTTTAATATAGTCAGTCATGAAAAAGAAACAATGCAGTCCCAAATTCAAAGTGGGAATGCTTAGCTATAATGCGCAGCACCATGTCTGGCCAAAATCCACAGCACAAGCCTCGTACATGCTGTAATGGTGAACGGGGGATGATTTGTGCTTGTTGTGCAGCCACAGGACCAGATGCCTTGCAGTCATTGACTCGACCATGGACCTGTCCTTATACCAAAGAGTCAAATGTGAAGCTATCTGACAGTTAAAGTTGGCCAGTGAGTCCTTCAGCAGGACAATGATCTAATCTACAAGAGAATGACTGAAAAAGAAAACAGTCAAGGTGTTGCAATGACCTACTCAAGGTCCAGACCTAGACCTGTCTCAAATGCTGCTGTTGAAACTTAAGGCAGTTGTGCAAATGCATGCAAACTTTAATGAACTGAAACAACGCTGCAAAGAAGAGTGGGCCCAGATTCCTCCATTATCTGTATGACTTTAGTTATTGCTGCTAAACGTGCTTCTAGAAGCTATTAAATCATTGGATGTACTTAATTTTTCATAGAGTCTGTGACAACCTGTGAAAACCTTTTTTCAGGTGCTAAAACATCGAGCGAATACACCATTGGCTTGATTTCACAGCTCCTTTAACAGATGACAGCTGAAAGCAGCTTTGACGTTCCATCATTTGCTGTGGTCGTGATTGCATATTACACTGATTACATTTGTGCAGTGAGATCTGATACTGTCAGACAATATAACAAAAAGATAATTTAATGACTTTTAATGACTTTGCATGTGATGTTTTAATAATAGTCTCTGAGATAGAACCTTAGCTTTCGTCTGAGGCGTTTAACACCACAAAGTAGGGAAAAGTTTTGAGTGTTTTATCAAAATATGTCTTTTGTACTTTGGGGTTATTTGTATTATTTATTTAACGAGCTGACTTTTTAATGATTTCCAGTTTTCAGTTCTTTGCATGAGATAGAGTGGAGGGATTAATTAATAAAATCTGAACCCTTGGCTTCAGCATTTGGGGGATCTTAGTGGGTCTGTTATGTTGTCCTGCAAAATGATGCAAAGTTGTTGTGAGTGATCAACTTTATCCTGTGGTAGAGTATTTCTATGCGGATGGGCTCTGCCTCCATTTGGTGACACGACATAAGACACTGTATTTTATTTGTCTTTAGCTTGTCAGGTTGGTGGCAAACCTTTATTGCAAAGTGTTTTCTTCTCTATTGCCCATACTGCGCCGATTCACAACTATAATTTTGCAAGAAAACGTTTCTGCTGGACAACTCGTGCGGCACTCGTGGAGCACTGGACAACACTTATCTGTATTATGTAAAAACCGTCAGCTGATGACAAATGACATATTTAGTTTCATTGTACCTCTAGTGACACGGTCTGTATTAGACTTATTTTCTTCCCAATAATTAGCCAAGACTAAACGCCTTTTACTTCAAGTAGGTAATGAAGCAGATGAAAAATATGTTACATTAGAGAACAATTAAAGGGGATGTCATAATGATGTGGCAACTCCTAATTACTTCCCCTCCTATCCTTAATGACAGGCTCAAAGCAGGCACTCTGATTCAAGGTGTCATCCGCTATATTTTCCTAAAAGTCAGAAAAAGCATGTGAATCCCTCCTTTCCTTGTAGGTAGTGAGACAGCACCAATGTGTGTATTACTACCTGTTTGTATCTGTTAAAACTGGCTTAAGAAACATTTGCCCTCTTTGGTTTTATTCCATGTTTTGATTTTCTTGCTCCAATTTCACCTCTGTTTCCATCTCTCTGTCAGCAGGAGTTAGCATCACTAATGGTCAGCATGTTACTCAGCTGTGACTGTATGACAGGTGGTATTTTGTCAGTCCTGTCTAAACATTACAGCATCCCCCCTCCAGCCTTCCTATCATGACTGTGGAGCTCTGGGGCAGCCCATCTTTTAGACCTCCCAGCAGACCTGTGGTGATGGTAATGTGGGGCAGTGCTGAGCCACTGTCCCTCACTCATGCCTTGCAGGACAGGTCGTGCAGAGTGATCAAATATACTCTGCTGTCAAACCGCTCTCCCTCCTGTGTCGTAGATGAGCAGATCCAACTTGTGTGTTTGTGGGAAGATATAGAAGATAAAGAAGATACAGAGGTGTGTGGGTGGATGGCTGGATGCATTCATGCATTTTCACATGTGTGCATCATTTTAGCTGCCCACTGTCTCTGAGAATAACATCTATTTTGGATGATTAATACTGGCCTTTTTTTCTCAATAAAAGAAAAAAGGATGGGATCTTTCTGTGGCCAGTGAAGATGTGGAGGATTAGGTTTGGTTAAGGTAACTGCAGTTATTGTATTTAAACGTCACTTTTCTTTAATACTGCATCACTAGCCTATCACCTTAGCTTACCTTGTATACAGCAATGTGTTCAAGTTGACCAAAGAAGAAAAAGTCAGCTTGACGATCAGATATTAAAGATAACCATGACTACACCTGATGCTCCCTGATGACTTGTTTGCTGTATAAACCTAACAAAAACAAAATATTAACGTTATCTGTCAGATTATATTTTGCTCAAGGTAAGTTCTTCCTGTGTGTCCTCATTGGATGAGAGCTGATGACAGCCAGTCAAGAAAGAAATTAAAGGGTGACTGCACTCATCAGGCCTATTTGTCAGTGTACTACGCAACTACTGAATGCAGTGTCGTAAATCTGGTGCATAGCATGGCGCCGTATAGCCTGTCAGTGCATTCACACCAAATACTTTTGGGTCCAGACACTGACAAACTTCTTCTGATAGCCCTCATCAGATTTCCACAGATGATTTGTACATGCAACCTGCTTGTTATGTTCCCAATGACTTTCCTCTGGGGAAATTACCCAGGCTTTCACTACATAATGTTATTTAGGCCTGTAAGCAGATGAAATGTAGGTTCATCATCCAAAGGCACCGAGGGAGATCTGCACCAGACCCACGTGAGTTGGTACCGAATGTTACTGATGTTGAGGATCTGCTGGGTTTTATCTGTCAAAATAATATAAAACATAAAATTCATTAATTAATTTTTGCAGTACTGCAAAAATTTACGCAAATGACCAAAATCTTGTCATTCACATATAAGAAATTACATTTCAAAACATAAAAGGTTTTCTTTTAGAAGAAAGTGTTCACATACTTCCTTCACCATGTTTGCTTGTTATGTATACATTCACTTTAATATACACTGAGCAGTTTACTCTTTACACTCTCATTTCCTAATAACTATTGATACCTAATAATAATGCATCCTTTTGTTCTGAGACTGGGTATAATAAATCAGACTAAATATGTCAAACAAATCGACATCTAAAGAAGCGAAGGTAAGCCTGAAGTACCTTCTGTCCAATCGATAGAGATACTTTACTCTTTGGCATTCAAGATTTCATTTTTTTGTACTTGTCTAATGTGTTTCTTGTTAGTTTTTCCTATGGTGTTGTGTGCTTTATGGTGAACCAAGTGCTCCACAAGATTGCTTCTTGTATTTTGCCTTTGCTTTCTCACCTGCTTGGTTCTTGAACTGAATTACATTACCCAGTACTTTTTTTGGTGTCAGTAAAAGTTCGGTTTATTCGGTCATACTGTTCTACTTTCTGTGTTAGGCGTAAGTCCACGGTGTGTTGGCATATTTAAATGTTTTAGATTTCATTAGTCAATTAAAGTGATAAATTAAGTTGTTCAGTATTTTTTCCTTATTCATTTAGTCATTAAAATATTTACAGAATCTTGGTTGTTGACAAGGATCTCTCCTTTTTATAACTTACATTGGCTGAGCAGTGTATAACTGCCTCAGGACCTAGCCCATTTATTAGGTATTCTTTGTGATGTGTCTGGAAGAGTGCTGTGGTAAATAATTCACCTTCGATGAATTTGACTCTTGAGGAAATGGAAAAGAAAAACCTTTTGCATATGTGAAAGAATATCATACTCCACATTCACTGGATGCTGTGTAATGACTAAGGGCTGCAGAAGATTCATCACCTCTTTATTTCCTATTAAGATCATCAGTGTCACTGGTGACCCTAAAGAAATAGTCATGTGGGATTTACTTGTCTGGAAGAATTAGATTTTATTAGTACATATAGTGCAGATGGATTTTAATCATGCCCAAAGCCAAAATGACTTTTGACTCCTTTGCAGCTCTAATTGCTTTCACAGGTCATGAACTCAGTCATTGAACTTTTGTAAGCAATTATGTAAATAAAACATGAAATAATAATATTGATACTCTTTATTAATATCATTTGATTTAAAATATATAAAGAAACATCTCCAGTAAATTGAAAAAAATACCAAGAAAAGGGTTTTCTTACTGTAAGACCTTTATTAAAATTCAGCCAATCCTCATTCCCTCAATTTTAATTCTGCTATTTTGTCAAAACCACTTGTGTTTGAGTGATATGCATGAGATGCAATTTAGCATCTGCTGTGACTGCTCAGGTCATGGCAGTTGTGAGAGTTCTCACTCCTGGTTCATCATATATTGATGTGATGGGTTGGGATGCTGATTTAGGACCTTTTCCTAAAACTAACTAGGTAACTTTTGTGCTTGAATATGGCCAAGCAATGAGTGTACACCTCACTCACACAGACCTAAAGACTAGCTGAGGTTGGCGACCCAGGTGCCAACCACCAATTACTAGGGAAAAAAATGTGTACCGTATATCTTCCATTAGTAGCCCTGGCGCTTATTCAAAAAATTATTCGGCCTGGCGTTTAAAAGAGACCGGCTCTTATTCCCTTCTCAGGTGGAATTGTCCCGGAAGTGAAAGGGAAAGAGGACCCAGGCTGAGGTGAAAAGACCTCAAGAAAGTTTACTTACAGTGCTCCAAAACGTATTCCAACAGTTCACAAATAATGCAGTTCCCAATTGTGCTCCTCCTTTGCTCCCGAGTGTCTCCTTGTCTGTGGTAGCCCAGTGCACGAGTGGTGCTCCCTGAAACTTCTCTCCGCCTGACTCTCCGGGAGAGGACGTAAAAGACCAGAAAATCACAGTTAGCAGGTTCGCTAGCCGACAGTTCCAGTTCAGTGTAATAACCCCACTTCGACGTTAGTATAGAGTATAGAGAAAAGTATAGAGAAAACAAAGTGCTTGTGTGAATGGGTGTGATTGGGTGAATGAGGCATGTTGTATAGAGCGCTTTGAGTACTCCGGGAGAGTAGAAAAGCACTATATGAGAATCAGTCCATTTACCATTTAACTAAAGC
>VOQK01023275.1:0-12510 GCA_015052645.1 Benitochromis conjunctus | reverse complement strand
CAGCGTTGTTTCAGTTTATTGAGATTTGTGGGTATTAATTTATGCACAGTTCTCTTAAGGTCCTCCCACAGCATTTCAATCAGACTGGGATGTGGACTTTGACTGACTGACTGCACCATCGCGACGCCTTGATTCTTTTTAGCCGTTCTGGTGTAGATTTCCTGCTGTGCCTGGGATCATTTAGCAATCAGAAAGACAGCTTCACATTTGATTCTAATATTATTGCATCATTGAGGAGCGTTAACTTGCAATAAAAAACACTACTAGGTGACTGTTGTTGCGATTTGAAACAAATTGAATTGAACACTTTGATATCCATGTTGGTGTCAAAACCCTGTGGCTGCAAAACAACCTAAATCATTACCCACAACATGCTTGACAATAGATATGGAGTGTTTTTGATTATATGCTGTGTTTGGTTTTTACAGATGTGTTAATATGTATTATGGGCAGACATCTATACTTTGGTCTTGTCTGATCCACAAGTCTAGTGGTTTGTTAAACTGTGCAAAGCCTCAGTTAACATTATGACATTTTTCAATACCAAAATGCTAACGGTACATTTTTTAGTATCATAAGCATTATTATGTGTGGCTAACATGTACGTATCTAGTATATAGTATAATATATCTAATGCTAGTCAACTAACTTTATAATAACATTAGTTGAATACTCTGCAACTATCCAGTTTGTGTCCTGACAACAAAACATAATGTTAACAGTTTAAATAAATGCTCAAACAATTTATTAATAAAGAGAGTTTATGTTTAAGTTTATGGGATAATCATTTTGTTTTGTAATCAAATCAAAAATCATGTGCTTGTGTCAGGGTTCCTGGGTCGTTGACCCAGTGTTTTCAGTTTTGGACTTTTGTCACTGGTTAGTTTTCATATTTCCTGATTTTCTGTTTCAGCCTCCTGTCTGTGTGCATTATGTTCTAGGTCTTTTCCTATGTATCGTTAGTTAGATTAAGTTCAGCTGTGTACTCACCAGTCTCTAATCATCATCATCAGTCAGGGTATTTAAGTCCTCAGTTTCCTCCTGTTCACTGTCCTGTCAGCGTCTACTCCCTGTGTTTGTTTTCTGTTCAGCCATCCAGCCAGTGTCCTCAGTCAGTCAGCCTAGTCTCTCATGTTAAGTTCATCCTGTCCTTACAATAAATACCATACCATCCTTCACCAACCCGTGAGTCTTGTGTTTGGGTTCTATTTTCCTTATATCCACACAGCGACGCTCTGACAACTTGTACTGATACTGTACCAACTACTACGTTTTCTGGTATTCGGACCTTCCTGTCACACACGCACACGCACACACACACACACTATTTAGAACGATGAATTACCCCAAAAATACATAATTCCTGCTTTTTACTGATGATTGTCTTTCATTGTATCAAGCATCACAGAGTCTCTACATCACAATATTGTCATTATTGTGAAAAACACAACAGTGCTGGTGTCTTGATGCATGCTCAACCATCCAAGTAAGGAAATCCCCAAAATTAGATTCTGTTCATCTGGACTTTTCAGTGGGAAACGTTGCACCTGAAAGCGTTTCGTCCAGATGAACAGACTGAATTTTTTGGGACAATTGTACTACTATTTCAAGCCAATGAATTATTCCACTTTTGTTGAATAATGGCCAAAAAAAGTGTTTCCTTAAAACAATAAGGAAATAAAAATCTAAAACTTTATCACACCATTTCCCATTAGATATTTATGTGAAATTTAGCTGGAATTAATTTTCAATTACAATTCTATTAATGGCAAAATTGCAGGTCAAACACTTATGACGACTGCTGCTTCACTTTTGTCTCTTTCCACTTTTGATAGGCATTAGGTCACTACAGAGTTTCTGCTGCTGAAGGACACAGTTTATGGCCGTCTCAACAGGACAGGTCCACTGGATAAGGTCTTGACCTCTGACCTCACATCCTACCGGTTGTAAAGCGTGCTGATTCAGCTGGCCTCTTTCGTCTGGTTGCCATTTCATTTGCACATGACCTCTGTCACAGCTCAATTTCAAGGGCATGGACTTACCCTCGTGCTTTTCCTCTCATCAAGAGCATGACACTTTCTTTTCATTGATTAACCAATCAGGCAATAACACCACCTGCATATAACGTTGTGTTTAACTGACTATTACCCACCTGATCTGGAATTAAGGTTGTGATGCATCAAAGTGTCTGTTGAATAAAGCAGGTATTGATTACATTTGAACTTTATATTAAAAAAACGTGTTCTAAATACTCATGATGACATAATATCTCAAACACCTGCTGATTTGGTCAGCTCACGCCCTTGCGTTAGAGTTGTAACCTTGAAGATTCTGTAGCAAAGCTGGTGCTGATCCTATTACAGAATAATCAGTCCTCGTCTGGCTCCTGTTCTGCAGCGTCAGCCCTGAGTTTGTATTGATTCCAGGTAGAATCAACAGAATCGCTGACCTTTCATCATTGACTGTGAAGGAAAAGAAATACTAGGTTTTTGTGATTCTGTTGTGTGGAAAGCAACTCAATACCAAAGGCAATTTCACAGCACTAATTGTAAACACTAATAATTTCATTAAACTTTTGAAAAAGAGTCAGTGATGTTACTGCATCACCAATGTAATCAATGCTGAGACTGATCTGTGTCAAGCAATTATTGATATTTACCACTGCAAGCAATAAGGATAAACACAATCACAGCAGGTTTCTTTTATTCAAAACAAAGCAACCCTACCTTACAAAGTTCATATTCTACCAAACAACATTTTGCTTTTTTGATCATTTCCTCTATCTCACGCTGAACCTCTAAGGCCTCGTGCACCTCTTCTGCTTCTCGGCAGCTGCCATGACACCTTAGCTTAAGACTGGTATCCTGAAACAGATTAGAGGTATTTATTTGGGATTCTCAATCAACTAATTTAAAGCGCAATCCCATGTACACAGCAAGACGACCTCAGACGTGACCTAGAAAGTCCTGACATACCGTCTTTGACCTTGAACAGGTTAGGGTGCCTGACTGTGGTTGTAATGAAAGGAGGGAAAAGGGATAAATAAAAGGCTGGGCGAGTGGGGGACTAAAGGGCAAAGAATAAAATTCAAGTATGTTGAGGAACTAGAATGTCCAAGAAGTACTAGTACAAGAGGTACTAAAAAAACTAAAAAGGAGACATAAATATGGAGGTGGCCTAAGAGGGAGATGGGAAGTAAGTAACAAGGTTTGATTTAGTAATCCTATCACTGACCTTCTTTTTTAAGGCCAAACAACAATGTGACAGCAGCTGACTGATTCAGCCTAGACACCAACAACCAACCCCCCACCCCATTTCTAATCCTGTCAGCTGACTGACGTGGTTGCACCCTCTACTAAATCAGCTGATGGATGCCGCCCCATCACCCCGCTAAGGGTCCTGACAGCTGACTGGGTCCCCTATTCTCCGGCGACCCCCATTCCAACTGCTCACCGCATGCGCCTTCATTACTGCTGGTGCAACAACAGACTTTCCGGTTATACATTTTTAATTTGCTTGAAGGTTTTTACAACATCAAAATTACACTTAAGTGCCGATTACAGACTAATCAACAAGTCGACCTTGACTATTATCTTGTCGTAATCATCCAAGGCATAATCCTAACCTTTTCCAGTGTCAGACACAACGCCTATTTAGCCACTTTGTTACACAACACTCATTTAGCCACTTTGTTATCCTCAGATCAGCCAGGTTCAAATCCGAACGGTCATTTGTCAAGCGTGGGCATTCTTGCAGTGAGGACAGGATTAGAGTGACAGAATCTGGGTTACAGACACTACACAGTCCATCTGTTGTTTTGGTTTTCCTTTAACGACCACAAGCAATGCTTCACCTCCCTCTGCTTCATTCTTCATTTCTCCAAATGAAAACATCGGGGCAGAAATGTAAATACAAACGAAATTAAATGATTTGCAATCATTATAGTCTTTAATCTAACAGAAATATAGATACCAAATATTGGATCTTAGTGTGAGTACGTGTGTGTGTGTTTTAAATAAGTGGGACAGGAGCACGTTTAGCCCTTTGTTGCATCACCTGTTCATTAATGATCCTCTTTGTTTTCAAAAACAACAAAACTGATGCCAGTTTGGAAGCTACGCTTTTTTCTGTTTACACTTGATATACTCACTTACTGAACTCGTCCTGAGCCAATGCAGTGATGTGTAAATGCCAGAGGTCTGCTTTCTCATTAATGGTTACCAGGGAGCAACTCCACTAGTTCCAGAAAGTCCATTCTTACCCAAGGAAATGACCCAGTTTATTACCTTTGCAAATATCTTTTGAATATGTTTGTGGTTCTTATTGCTAGTTTAAAGTCTTCTGCAATACAACATGGTGTTCATTTGGTACACTGTGGATCAATTTAAAGCAAAAGTAGACAATAGAAGGTATAATTTAGGAAAAAGCAAACATATATAAGCATGTAGTTCCTGATAGTATTAGTTTCAACATTATATATATTGTCTTTGTACTTTTTTCAAAATAAATATAGGGCGTACATTTCACACAGCCCTAACTTAATTTTCACAACAAACAACTGACTTTAACGAGGTAGTATGGTTTTCGAAATCACTAAAAAGGAAATAAAAGCAGAATAATAGAGTTCATGGCTAACAACTCTTCTTACTTATCTTCGTTTCTCTGTCTGTTCCCCTTTGTCTTTATCTGTCTTCATCTTTATTTAACTATCGCAGTTTCCAGGGCTAATAAACTAAACAATCCGTCTTAGCAATTTCTACATGGACACACACAACCCTCAACAAACACTTCTTACTTAGCCACGTGTGAGCACAGGCACATTTAAACACACTATGTATTTAACACATACACATTATTTTGTTGTTTTTCACAGACTGACTCAAACACACAAAAATACTGGAACTCTTCTTTTGAAGAACCTATTTATCAATATAGTAAAAAAAAAACAAATAACAACTAAGCAATTAATGCATATTAAATTAACATAGGATTAAGATAATACTCCACTACAGACAGTGTTTACATGAACACCCCATTATAATCTTTGTAATCACATTAATGTGTATCTAATGTAAGGATGGCTGTGATTGGACAGGGACGTTTCAACAGTTGTAGGTAACTGAATGTGGCTGCGATTGTTATTCTGCATTTTATAAAGCTCACAAGTGCAGCAAAGTGGATGTCGAAATCTGAATAATTATGAATGAATCGCTGTCTAATAAACGTAGAACAGTATACAAAATGATTGTTTAAATGTGTATTTATGCGGTTGAAGTAAATAAATAAACCCTGATCTTATCAGCTGCTACCTTTTGACAGTTGTTAGTTTTGTTCATATCTGACAGTAAAGACAAAGCTCTAGTGTGTGTTCATCAGGGTAATTCTCACACAGGCTCTTCAATAAACACATACATATAGAGTTAAGTCCATAAGGTTTTGGAAAGTAATACGACTTTTGCAATTTAGCCCCTGTACACCTCCACTGTGGAGGTGTACTTTCAACTTTAATTCAAGGGTTTTATTATTTTGTTTTAATTTTAGTAGGAATTACACTCATTTTTATACACAGTCCTTGATTGGATGAGGCTCGAAATTAATTGCAGTATTGAAAGAATTGGCGAGGTGAGACCTGTTCCCCTGTTATTTCCTGACAGATAAGCAGATCTGATTCCAACTGTTTAACTTGCAGTTCATAAGAACTCTTAATATGAGGTCCAAACAGATGTGGGTGCAAATGAAGGAAGCCATCATTAGGTTGAAAAATAAAAAATAAACCTATCAGAGAAAAAGGAAAAGGCCAAATTTGAATTTGGCAGAAAACATCTGAACTTAAAAAAAACCAACTTATATTGAAGCAAAAAGTCTGTGATTTAGTCACATTTTTACAAATCCACTGTGGTTATGTAGAGATAAATTATTTCATTGTGCAAATATTTATGGTTTTAACTACAATGAAAAGTGCAATTCTCACTAAAGAGTGTCTTTTTCCCCGTGAAAACATTCTATATTCATAAGATAATCAGTGACCAGTGACCCCACTAAATAAAAATATGAAAAACAACAACTTCTAAACTACTTATTCTCTTTGACACATAAACATAGATCCTTATTGACCTTAATTTACATTAATGGTACAAATTCCCATCAAATTCAAATTCTATTAGTTAAAACAGACAGAAGAACAGCAAAACGTTTGGAAATGTAATGTAAAAATGACTTCAATCTGTGTGTTGGGAATGAACGTGAGTAAAAAAACAAACAAACATGTGTCCCTTCTCACTAAGTGTGGCCCTCCTGTGTATCTGTTTAAGGACTCTCAGTCCAGCACAAAGGCAACCTTACACCAGTGACTAAAAGACAGAGGGAGTTAGGGAGTGAACGAAATGAAGGAATGATAAATCAAGCCTGAAGAAAGACAAAAGCAACTGGCCAAGGGGGCCCGAAGTGTCATCTTGCCTCCACTTGGGGTGAAAAGAAGGGAGAGGAAAAAGAAAAAGGAAATCTAGAATTTACCAGAGGAAAGTTCTCTTTCTTTTCCTGGACAGCTGAGTGTCTTATTATGGGATTAGATTTAACCAGTGTCCCCCTTGGAATGTGGAACAGAGGGCTGGTGGTAATGGGTGGAAGAGTTTTGGGGGAAGATGTGGGCTGGGGAGTGAGGTTTAGGGGTGGGCCTGGGTGAGGGGTGGGGTGCTGCTGGGTGGTGGTAGGATGGGTCAGGGAGGCAGTATACAGGAGGGTTTGGCAGGGTGCCCAGGGTAGGGGTGGCGGGAAGCACAACACAGGGGCCCACATGGACCCTTGCCAACAGTGCAATTACTCCACATTCTGAACAGCTGGCACATAATGGGTATTCAGGCACTTGTAGTCCTTCGATTGGACATTGAGATCCCAGGTCGTCCCCCCTCACGTGCCTCAGCACTACGTGGCAACCAGAGATCACACCACCAAACTCCTGCTGTGAACACCGTCATGCCAACAGTGCTAATAAAACACACCGAGGTGCTGTGATTGATAACGCCAGGTAAAGCGTTAAAATGACTTCCCGTGCCTCATGAGAAGCATAAAACGCAAGTAGGTGCAAGCCCAACGCAAGCGTCTGCACACACGAACGCATCAAAGTGCAAACGCAGGCCTCGTCTGCATTTGATCCACAGTAATATGCTAGCAGGCTGGGACCCGTGAGTTGAGTGTGGGGGAATTCTGTGTTTATAAATTCAGTCTGTTTGAAACTCAGTCCAAGTTTATAATCCACCCACTGTGTGGCGGCTTTGCGCTTTCCCTCAAAGCGCTCACACAGTGTAAACACAGAGTTTAAAAGGGAGATCTTTTTTTTTAATCTAAGGTCTAAAACAAAGGGAGCACAGGAAATGGACTCCGTCTTGAAGAGGAAAACAAACAGACCGCCTGTCACTCAGGCTCACATGGTGCCGTGATGTCATGCAGGACGAGATGTGGGGCCGAGGAGTTCAACCCGTGTGTGCATGTGTTTGTGTGTGCGCTCGGCTACCAATTCCAGTAGCCGGGAACACATGGCGAGTGTATGTGCGGTCTCGACAAAGGCTACATCCGTCAGAAATACGGCCGACTTCCTGTCTGCAAATTCCTTTCTTTGTCAGGTGTTGATGATGAAGATTGATATGCTGTGTGCAGTGATGGAGCTGTGGATCAGCCTGCCTCCTAGGCCGCGAGGCCACAACCGCTCCAGGACTCTTTGTGACTTGCAGAAAGCTTCATCTTCAATTCCACCCTCTGAGGATCATACACAGGACGTGTGCAGACCATCAAAGAGCACGTGTAGGATGAGATGATAGTATCGATACAATTGTGTGTGCGCACGTGCACGCGCACACACACACACACGTGCACGCGCACATATCATGCCTATGCAACTGTGTGGGGTACAGAACAGATGAGAGCCTTATGTTGAACATTATAAAACACTCAGGCCATCTGATAGAGTTTAACTAGTGTGTTCCACTTCACTTAAAGAGCAGCAAACAAGGGGATCTCTATGTGCTGCTAAGTCAACACAGACCTCCTTCCTCTGCTCTTTAAATGTGATTAAAAGATTTGTTTAGAGTTTATTTATCTGGTCTTAATTTTAGCTGCTCTGTAATCTCTGTATCAGTCTTCTAATAAACCGATCACAGCTATCATATAGGATGAGCATGTGTTAATCATTTTTTCTTTCACAAATGTTTGTCCATAGTGTAAACCACTGAGGAGCACCACTGCGGTGTCTGTTTTCACTAAAAAGCCATTGACAGGAACCAGTTTGGGTGACAAACTAACCCCAATTTTTATCAGCTGGTCTCAGTTCGATTCAAAGCCTCCTGGTGACAAGTGCATGACCTAGATTAAATATGGAATAAGAGCAGTAGAAGCCATTAACAAGATGCACTCAGAGCCTCAATAGCAAGTTAATTTTCTTTTGTTCCCATTTTCGCCATACCTCATAGAGACTTAAAGCTGAGGCAAGCTGGTCCAAAAACATATTTGCTTCAGGTTGTGTTGTGAAGTTTTTGAGCGCAGTCATTTCAAAGCATAAGAATGCACTCTGTGATTTCAGCGCTTTACCACATGGCTGCAGTCACACAAATAGCAAATAAAAGTTTAGTTATATTTCGTCGCAAAAAACTTGCACGCAAGAATACAGACATCTCAGGAAGCTGAGTTTAACCTCCCGACATGCTCAACTCAGGTGAGCCATCATGTGAACTGAATGGAGTACTTCCACAAGGTGAGATTCTGTTTGAAGTTGGCTAACTCCTGTTGAGAACTACAGCCAGGAGGAAAAGCTAGAGTTCATCTATAACATCTGCAAATTCCCCACTAAGCAGGACCAGGAGAGCAATAAAACATATTTAATAATAAAAAGAATCAACAACAGTACAAAAAGAGACATAAAAATCTTTAGGACTCTTTTAAATATCATCTCAGTGTTTAACACCAGCGGTCCAGTGCTGAAGGCTGAGTGAAGCATGTGTATCAGCAGGAACCGTGCCAAGAACATCAGTTTACGGCTCACTGTAATATGATTAGAAACACACAACATAAGTCGCCGTCTTCCTGGGAGCATAGCCATAACTCCCATGCTCATAGGCAGGATTATGCTAATGTGAGACAATTTGTGTGCATGTGTGAATGTGTGTGCAACAGACAGGCAGAAGGCAGAGTGGAGGAAAATGCAAGCAAAAAGATGAAATGGCACAAAACTCTCATTTTCGGGATGTTTTTCTTGTCTGAACATACAGCTTGTCTGAACACACCATGGGGTTTTTTTTTTTTGTCACTCCCACTCTCCATTGTCTTGTCACCTTTTTTTTATCCTTTTCTCTTCCTCTCCTCGTGCTTTTCAAACTTTTCCTACCATATCAGGTGGCCGGGCCTCAGCATCTGCCCTGTTGGCACAGACCCTGGCTGTAGCTGCCAGCAGAGGCTCAGCAGCCCGGTGATGTCAAAAGAACCTCTTTCATCTAAACCTGCTTCATTCACCAACTCCACTTTTTGCCCTTCACTTTATTCTGAGCCTCCTTTTGTGTGTCTGGGTGTGTGTGCATGCCTCTGTGTGTTTTCTATCAGTGTGTTTTTCCCCATAGGGTGGCCTTCAGTTCAGAGACACACCTGCTGTTAGCAGAACAGGAGCACAGACGTCTCGTCCATGTACAGCGAGACAGGTTCAGAAAGACTGGCTGCCAAGATGCCAGAAGCCAGCATTTGTAATGACAGCAGGAGCTGTAGCGATGAGTGCAAACATTTGAACAAAAAAAGAAATTTCTCTGTTTATTCTGAAGTTGAGTATCTCTATAACTTATGAGGACTTTAAAGAAATAGGCCTAGTGCCAAACAAGGCATGTCTGAACAGTGTCAGTTGGATTGAGATTCAGGTACAGGATTACTGCCACAAAAAATAGTTATATTTAGCCATGGTTACAAAAGAAAAGAAAAGAAACGAAACGATCAAAGCAAAGCAAATAAATGAATGCTATAAGAGCGATGTGTTCACAGTCAAGAAATCAATTCAAAGTTGAGTGTTAGGAATGGTGTCTCTACTTAAGTGTTGGCAGCGGTTTGCGCTGCTCCAGTGCCTTCTAATTTCATGATTTATAAGATCATTCAGAGCGGAGAGACCGAAGCGATACAAACACATGACTCAAGGGCCCTGTAATTACATGGGATTAGTTCTGCTTTTGTCTGAGCCATTAGGATGCCTCGAGTGGGCCAGTATTTACATACATTAATAATCATGCAGGATAAAAATGCTGAACACTTAATAACTTCCTCCCATTGTCAAGTACATCTCTGCTGCCCAAGGTCATGGGGATCTTTGTTGGAAAATGTCAACTCATGGGTGCACCCCCACCCAACCAGGCAGCTGATCTGATTCATTCTGGTCGTCCCTGGTCTTGGAGTCATCATCTAAGACATAACCCCTGTGCTGTTAAAACACTGAGTGTGAAACAATGGAAGACTAAACTTGGGAGCTAGATGACTAAAAATCTAAGTAACCCACAGGCGTCCACCTAGGGGTTAGCGAGTCCAAGCCCGAACGCTGGTTCTCAGTGTCTGGGGACATTTATGACGTCTGGGTCTGTGAACAGAGGTGGCTGCCATGACTTACAAGACTAATCTGAGGGGTTATTCAACCCCTTGGAGCTTACAACCATGCATGCTTTGATGTCATATATTGTTATTGCATCTGTCCACATTCCATGGCTTGGAGACGTGATTGGATTGCGTTTGCGCTCTGCACATCTGTGTGTTTGTCAGGCAGGATTAGTGGCTTGTTGACTGCGGTTCAGTTGGGTGTTTTCTATTTTCAACCCCCGCGGATTTCACATCTTATCGCACTCTGTCAATCAGACAGAATGTAATCTATACTATGGTCTCCAGTACAGCCTCTATTCTATATTCAGATCAAATACTACCACAGATGTAGAGTTTTGTGTCTGAAGTTCAGACCCTGACTACTGACAGACAAACTGAAAGTGTGAGTGACACACTGCCGCTCCTGTCACAGGTGCCATGTTAAATGTCAGCTCCGTTGTGTAATCCCTCAGCTGTCGTGACGTTGCTTGGTGTTTCCAGCATTGCCTCTGACTTAGCTGCTGTGCTGCGCTGTGCTACTCTCAGCCTTTCGGCACGGAGCTCATTTCCATACCGCTCCCTGAGGAATTGTAATTAAATTTCATAATTGCTTTGGGGATCTTAACTTTGCCGCTTTGACCAAAACAGTGGGGAAGTAGGCTACTGTGTGTGTGTGTCTGTGTGTGTATCTGTGTGTGAATGAAGGTATATGTGGAACATGGAGGTATATGTTATTCCTAGTTTTCCCTAGCCCGTAAAGTCATTGACCTTGGGGAGTTCCACTACTTTACCATATCCCTTGTGTTTCATTGCTTCCCATTGTGTGTACACTCTGTGGGTTAAAGGTCATGGCAGGAGGTCACAGTGCAATGAAGGTGTCCAGACAGCTCACTTAAATGCATTTTATTGGGCATCCTTAAGCGTTTTATGGGGTTAATGTCTGAAAACCTATAATTTTTTGAATCAAATGGATTTATTGCCATTGCAGTGCCAGGAAATTACCACACACTTCCAGGGCATAAAAATGATATGTGACCATGAATATTTACAGCAATTTAAGAGCTAATAAAACTGTGAAAACTATTAAAAATAGATATATAAAATAACTTTCTCCTTATTAATAGCCCTTAAAATGTACTTGAGCAACACACTTAAGCCTCAAAATTCCCAGTGGTACTGTACAATGAAGGGATCAATTGTGTGTGTAAGTGCTTTATGGATGCAAAACTTAATGGGGATGAAAATGAGCAAGTGTTCTTCACAAAACACTCCTCGGGACACCGGGATATTCTATTGTTGCAGATGGAATTTGCCGTTGGATTAAGATTGTGTAAATTACTAACACGCTTGAATCCCCAGTTGTAGTGCAGCTGGCGGTGCCGAGGTGCCAGCGAGAGGAAGGGGAAGCGCTGGCACAGTTGGGGCTCCACTAGATTTCCCTGTATTGAAGTAGAAAGCAGTGGGGAAGTGATATAATCCTCAACTGGACATCAGCCAATGTCTTCCATCCTGCGTGTACTGCACCTCCAGCACCTTCCCGCACTTTGCAGTGTGCATATTGTACGCATCTGCTTGTGTATTCCTCTTGCGCCTGCCTAAGTGCCGGGATCACAGGGTTCTGCGCTACGAAGACTCATTGAGGGAATGGTGGGCACACTGTGCACATGTGTGCGTGTGTGTGTGGGCAGTGTGTGTGTGGGTGGGTAGGTGGGTGGGGGGAGACCTCAGGGTATTCGGCAGCATTCCAATACATTTCCCTTTTACTCTCTCTCTCTCTCTCTCACACACGCACACACGCACACACACACACACACACACACACACACACACACACACACACACACACACACACACACACAAAGAAGAAGATGAGCATAACTGTGATGGTTCAATATCACATCACTTTTATTGTCACATCAC
>VOQK01023274.1:6318-16951 GCA_015052645.1 Benitochromis conjunctus | reverse complement strand
GCAATTTAAAAAAAAAAAAAAAGATATAAAATGATGAAAAAAATAAGGCTGAAAATAATAAAGGAGTTGTTTTTTTTGTGATGTCTTGTTTTATCATGTTTTAACATATATACATTCAGGAAGCAGTGCCTGTTGCATTTGTGATCAATCAAAACGGGATAAAAATCATGTTTCTCAGACAGATAACATTATATATCTTCTGAGAACAGATTGATTTTAAAGCTTTGTTTTACTCACTGTCAGGATACGGCCTCTCAGTAGGCACTGCTGCTTCAAAAACACTGAAAGCACACAGGGGTCCACACACATACCATTTATATGTACAGTATCTGTTTAATGACAAATTTCTGTCAAATTGGATCAGGTAATTGCAGCTCCGCTGTGGCATTTGTAATAGAAAACAGTCTTAATCGAGCATAATCTGTTAAAATGTAATTAATAAATACTAATTTATCCATTATGTGCTTGTGTTGCCTGTACTGTTAAATCAGTGGTGACAGAAAGACTTTTTTTTTTAATTTAAGGTTTTTTCATCATCGCCAAATATTTGCTTCCTGCTGGAGGCCATACTTCCAACAGGTTTAATTGTTCGTACTTTACGTCGTTCTTTTTGACAGTCAAATAAAAAGCTAATTTTCTTTTGAATGTGCTTATTTCTCAGAATAATTTGTAGTCTTTAGAGTGTTGAAACTCATTTCTTTGAGCGCAGATAGAAGGAGAAATGCAGTATGTGCTGAAATCAGATGTTAGAATAAGGTTAGAGTGTCAGATTCAGGGACACATCCCACAGGCTGTTTCATAAAACAGAGTTATCAAACCACAGACAGAGAAAATCCAGACAGAGGGACGATAGTGAGACACAGATGCAGACACCGATGGCTATATCATTAAGACCGGAGTTATAAAAAGTTGATAATTAAAGGCAGGTCTCATAGGAGAATAAGAGATAATTGGCTTTCTCAGCCACGACACTTCGACCCACTTTATAACCAATAACTTAATAATGAAGAAAGTCAGATGGAGGAATTGGAAAAATAACGTCTTTCTTATGACTCTGAAAATAATGTATTAATAGGTGAGTGTAGGCGTGCTTCACACTGTGATCCAGGCTTTGTTTTTGCCCCAGAAATAAGTGGCTTTGGTTCAGACACATAGAAAGCTCAACAGCCATACTGCCCATATTCGCTGTTAAATTATGATTCCTCTGTTTTTATATTTTAGCAAATAGTGAGTATCTCATCAAAGATCCATACCGAAGAACACAATAAATTTCATTTAAGTAAAAACAAGACTCCATGAAACGCAGACATTAATTTAAAATTGCTCTTGGAGGCTCCACTCGAGACTATGAGCGGTGTAGAAATAAAGGGAAGAAAATCACAGGGGAAAAGAAAGGAAAGAAAAAGTGACAGAGAAAGGGCAAAGAGTCACACAGGAAATGAAATCTGACGTGGACCCTTGTTATTAAGTGTCAGAGTGCACTGAACCTTTCTACAGTTCAGCAGCTAACCTATGCTCTCTCTGAGAGTGTGTGTACGTGTGAGGCTGAGATTACTTGCGCTTATGTGCATTTATGTGTAAATGAGGATCTGTGATATGTGCGTGCGTCCAGAGAAAAGACAATAATAGTCCCCCAAAGCACCAGCCTTCCCCACACACACGCACCAAGTTTGTCGAATCAGCTGAAAGGCATGTCTTCAGCGTGCACGTGTGTGTCTAATGTCTTATGGCTCAGTGAACACTGTGTGTGTCTGTACATGAGCATGTGTGAATTGACCTTTTGGAATATTTGTTTGTCAGCCAAGGTCAAACGTATCTAATTTAATAAATTTAAACTAAATATCCACTTTAAGGAAATACTGGGGGGGTGGGGGGAGGGATGGTGGTGAGGGTAAATGTCATTGTCGTATTTACCTTTCTGTAGCAAGTTACATCCCCAGGAAGAGGACCCAAAAGCAGGACAAACAGGAGGCACAATAAGGAAAATCCACATCCTTTATCCAGATAGAGACCATACACCTGCAGTCATGGCCAGTGAAGCACATGGACGTAGAGCGCATCTGCACATAAACCTAGCAAGAAGCAGAAAAGGTAAGAGATCAGACACTATAAATAACTGTAGCGCTAAGGACTATAAACACACTACATTAACACACACTACTAACGCAAAGTTCAGTTAAGGTTTCACACATGACCTCATGCTCAGTGTTTGAGAGTTGTGTGCCATATCGGCTGTGATAGAAGTATTTATTTCTACGGAAAAAATGTGTATTCCCCAAATGGTTGGCAGTGGTTTCTGTAGGTTGCTGGTTCTCTCTAGATGAAACTGGTTGCCACCAAAACCCTACTAGTTGCTGGCAGATTACCACTGTTGCCTGCTGGCAGATTACCACTGTTGCCTGCAGCTTTTCAAATTATTTTTCTGCCAAAACATGTAAAAATGTTTGTTAACCAGCCAAGCAGTAGCATACGTTTTTGTTGTTGTTCCTCAGCACTCCACCAACATGTTTCATAAGACACTTTTATTTTGAAGGCAAATATTCTCCATTTCTGGTTTGTGTCACACTTTTCACAGTTTCACTACAGCTTGATGTTTGTAGACACGTGACCACGTCTATATCCTAGTGACCAAAGCAATCACAAAGAGGTTTTTGCCTTATGGTTTTTTTCTTTTATTTTCTCATGACCTGTACTTGCCAGACGGCTGCTGACTATGACTCCAACCTTTTTCATTTGATCTTAGATTGTCACCATGACTGTCACGCATCCGAAGTGGAGCACAAATTAACGTCACACAGTTAGCAATTATGTGTCTGCAACACTTCGATTCAAAAGTTACAAAACATTAGGACAGACAATTACCAAGAATGGAAGCAAAAGAAAGAGAAGAAATACAATTTATACCAGAGGAAGAAGAATTACAATGTAATGTTGTGCAAACAGTGTTATTGTTTGAATAAATTCATTTTTTTCACCTTTTTGTTTCATTTGAAGGCAACTAATCTGCAACAGCCAATAATCTTTTAATTGTAATGTAATTTAATTCAATGTTTTAAAAAGTGAATTTACTTTTTTTCATTTTCAGCTTAGTTTGAATTTGTTTTTCTTTATGTTTAAGTGCTTACAAATATTCTTGCATTTCTATTTGTGTCACAAAGCAAACTATAACATTTTCAGACATAACACAGACAGCTTTATTCTACTTGTGCTTATAGCCATTCCTCTTTCCTGAATTCTGTCTTTATTTGTTGGTTTCTATCTTCCTGTCATTCATTTTTTTTCTTCCTTGTTTTTTAAAATTTCTTTATCTGTTTATGGCCTCCAGAAATCATAACACATTGCTTTATTTTTACTGAATTTCTCTGTGTATTATTCATCAGGCTAGTAGTGGACAGGTCTAGGTTTTACTGAGTGTGACAGTAAAACCTCTCGGGTTTGTTTTTTTGCACTGTTACAGATTACATAATATAACATCTTGGTTTAAATCAACATTGATAAGTTTGTTAAGTTAACATTTTATTTAGTCCAACTGTTAGTTTGTCTAATTTACTTTGTTGAACTCACCTTACATACTTGTGTTCCAGGAGCAAAAGGAGGACGCGCTGCCTCACTTCCTGTAGTTATAGTTTCCTGTTTAGTCTGATGTCACAGGAAGGGACCAGGTGAAGAAGGAGGAGAATTCTTGAAATTTAATAAAGTTAAATTTTAGCATTGTGTTTGTTGAGAGATTGATGTATCGATGTATCATGTATTTGCTACATCTTGGAGTGTTTTATTGCTAGTAAAGAATAGCATGATAAGTTTATGAGTATGGTAATGTTTATCTTACCTACTGAATGGAAAGGTCCAGAGGAGAATATTGTTTGGAGCTGACTATTTAAGCAGAAGATCCCAGGTGTTCAAGAGGAGAGGACCAGGTCAATGTAGCTGAGTGCACTTGATATTAATTTTTGTTGGTTTAAGTTCAGTTACGTTTATTTGCACCAAGTTAACTTTGGAGTTGAGTTTTTGCCATAGGCAGCCACCAGTATTTTTGCCCAATGTTTTCCGTGGGAATCCAGTCCTGCAGTTCAGTATATTAGCTGGATATATCCATGTATCATAGATGATGAAATGGCCCAAATCTTTGCAATTTCATGTTGACTAATGTTGTTATTCTGAACTTTGTTTTTAATGAAGAAGGATGAATTCATCCTTGTCTTAACTTCTGAAAGATTTCTTATGTTCTTTGTGTACTCAGCTTGTTCTGTGTTTTGATGTCTCTCCTTGTTAATAAAAATAAGTAGTAATGTATACTTTTATTAATCACGTTGGAAATTAGTCCTCTGCTTTTATTAATCACGTTGGAAATTAGTCCTCTGCTTTTAACCCATTCAATCAGTGAAGCAGTGGGCAGCCACCAATCCAGCGGCCGGGGAGTGAGGGGTACCTCAGAGTACCTCAGAGTTCGGTGGATTTGAACCCCCGACCTTACGATCACAGGGCAAAAACTCTACCTACTGAGCTATATCTGCCCCTGAACTCTGTTTACTTACTCCGTTCCAACACAGAGTAAAGCTGCTGCTTCTCCATGAGGATTGGAGCCATTTGATATTGTGCAGGCACCTCACTGGTACCCTTCATATGTGAGATATTTCAGGGATGTCCAGCTGGGGTGGCTCTCAGTTGGATTGGGAATGCCTCGGTGTCCTGTGATAAGAGCTGAAGGATGTGCTGTGGGAGATGGAGGTTTGGGCATGTCTGCTCACATTGTTACCCATGCTGGCTGTACCCTGATCAGCAGCAGCGAGTGGATAGAAGCACACTGATGAATTCTGTTTTCATTGACATATTAGCAGAACGTTAAAGTGATCATAGTGACCAAGAGTTTGTAATGTTCATGTGTGGTATGTGTGTTAGTAAAATTTGAAAAAGGGGCATACTGAAGTAAAACTCATACCTGTAATTGCAACAGTTTGCAGAGCTCATACAACCACAATAAACCCACAAACTTGACAAACATCATAGAATTTCATAGTGCTAACTGACAAACCAAACACCACTTACTAACTGGAGTTTTATTAAACTTCCTTCTTAAAATCTCTAATTAATAATCTGTTCGAGGGATGTGAATGTGTTAAGGTGTTGTGGGCACTAGATGTCAGTGTTCCTCTGCAGTGTGGACTGCTGTTTCACTTAAACGGACTATGGTGATGCTTTGCTGCAGGTTGATGCTGATGGCACTCTATAACGTGAGCATCAGTCTCAAAGGACTGAAGTACCTGAGTGAGACCCAAGGAATCCTCCCTCTCATCTGGAACCTGCTTGATGGTAAGCTAATGCATGCTACAACAAAAACACATTTATTTCGTCTTACTCATGATGTACATCACTCACAGATATTGTACAGATACTGTGCTCTAGCTCTAGCCTACAACCTGTGTGTTTACAGTCTCAAGTCTGACCTTCAGTGACACTGTGGTAGATGCAGTTATAGTTAATTTAATAAACTGTTAGTGTTGATGGGAAACTATTAGTGTCACAGACTCTCTATTCCAGGATCTTATTTGTGTGTCTGTAGACGGACACTGGGAGGTGTGTCTTCACTCCCTGCGTCTCCTGCAGTCAGTGTTGTTAGAGGACGATGTGTTGCTCCTGTTAGGCTCCTCGCTGCTGGATCCAGACCTCCGTGATCGCGTCAGCAGGCTTGCTGCCAGCATGCAGCCCAGCCTGAGACTGACCGCTCTGCAGATCTTGGAGGACCTTCAGGCCCTCCAACAGGTCGATGTTCAGTCTACAGTATGATGAATCTAAGAAATACATTTTTCTTGCAGCCGTTGTGTTTGCTATGCTCACTCTGTTAGAACACAAATGAGGACTTGGTATGTGTTCAGGTTAACTTCACCTGTTTTGTTTATGGCAGTGCTGTTTCTTTTGTCAGCATCTGTTACTTTTCTTCACACCTGGTTATTTATCACATGACTGCCTTCACAGTTAGTAAAGCAGTGTGATATTTTTTAGGCTTAGTCTATTAGTCTTTGTTTTCTTGAATAGAGCAGACACTGCACTGATGTTTCACATCAGCCAATCTAAAGTCTAAAGCTTGTGTTGAGTGTGATCGTGATACAAATCTAGAAACTTGTTCTGTCCTCACATTAACATGAGATTCGTTGCTAACCTTTTTGAGCACAGACTGTGATATGGTGTGTGTTTCCAGGGCCGGGCCTGTAAACAGAGCCGTGTGTGATGTGGGAGGAATTAAAGTGAAGGAAGAGCCTTTCTCACTGTGTTGTTCACTGTTCAGCTTCTATATATGTTCACACTACTGTGCATTGTTAGTGCTTAAAATGCATGTAGATATGCATTATTTAACCTGTCCTAGTAAAGATGATGTTTACAGTGCAGTGTGTCTGTGTCATTTCAGTACATTCATACATATTAATACACTCCAGCACTCATTGTCAGAAAAGAAGCGCATGTCTTAGAGGACTGAACTGCTCTGAAGGGTTTCTGCACTTAATCTGTTTTCTGTACAGTCACCCCAAACGCTGCACACACTGTGCTGTATCCATGGACTAAAGGCACGAGAAGTGGGAGGAGAGTAATTATGATGGGAATTTTTCACAGGGATGTTTTTGCATCATGGTAGACCAGCCACTACAATGACAGTGCTAGTCATAATTGACATATGCTCTCCCTCTCCTACACTCTCAGGCAACAATCCAAATACAAATGTTTACTAAAAGCTGGCTCCGGGAAGGCCCAATGGATACATTTGCATCAGATCACCTTCATCATGTGGCAGAAGATTTCTGTGCCAATGGCAGTGTTTACTTACTTTCTGAATTAGTAAATCAACAGAGGAATATATATTTTTAAAGATCTGGTGTTCTAGCAGATTTGGGAAGACTTGCAGAATCAACGTCCAGCTGCTTTGAACCTGTTGTGAGGACACATGGTGGGCCAAGACGTTACTCACCCTCTCTATATTCTGCTAAAGTTGCTGCATTGAAATCATTGTTATCTTATAGAAAACACTCTGTACAGTAAGAGTTGAATGTGTGCCTGATTTATCAAAATAAAGTCAGAGCTGATAAGAAGAGGGGACAAATGAGTAAAACCACACAGGGGTTGCATTTTGTTAATTGTACAGCTTTATTGTTTCTTTAGTATGGACTTGAATAGTGAGCAGATATCCACTGAACAAAGCTTAGACAGGATAGAGGAAGAACAAGAATGGGAGAAACCAGGGCTCCTCTGCGATTTTAATATGTGGTACAGAACATGCAAGACATTTTTGTTTCAAGCTTAAAGCCAGCCCCGACCGTCAGAGTACTGCTCTGAAACATGCTGTGAATGTCTCCAGATGACTTCTCTCTTTAAAAACTCCAGCCACCTCTTACTCGACTGCCTTCATGGGCCGATTTTTGTTATACTTAAAACAATGATACTACTGTATGAGTTAAGAAGTAACTATAGAAAGAGAAGCAGGGAAGACACAGATATCTTCTAAGGAAAAGGGAACAGAAGAATTCTGGAGTCGTCCATCCCAGTTGATGCTGGTTATTTATGGGGCTGAGCTCCTTCAGTACCCCGGGTCACCCACCAGCCCTCGGCCTCTAGGAGGAGGCAGCAGCGTTGGGCTTATCATCACGAGTCACAGGGATACTGCGCTCACTGCGGCCAGACTCGCTCCCCCCGGTGATCTTTGGTCCGGTCAGAGTCAGCAGACCATCAGCTGACAAGGTGCAGGTGATCGATGATTGGTCAACGCTAGAGGGGAGGCGGTAACGGCGATGAAACTCACGGGAGATGTAACCGTGGTCGTCCTGAAAAACAGCGGTATTGATGCCATGAAGACATTGTCGGTCCAGGGAAACCTTCACTCAGTTTGTGCAGTGAGCACACACTACTCCCTGCTAACTGCTGAGGTTTTCAAACTTCAAAGTAAGAGACCAATCCAGGATAAAACCTGTGCAGTTCTGTTAAAACGCGTGAGCCTGACAAACTGAGTGGCATCTTGGAACTTGGAGTGAAGTTGTTGTGAGCCAGGACAAGATAGTACTGTGTGTTATATGTGTATTTAGTCTTTTCAGTCCAACATGACTTATTTTTCCTCTTTTCATTTCCATTAATAATACAAAATAAAACGATAGTGTCCAGGCTAGAGGCATGGACACCTAGTTACACACCTACTGGCTGTCTAACAAGGTGTACTCCTTTCAACCCATAACAACACTGAAGGCATCTTCATGTGGTCAAATACATCTTTTTTTATCTATCCTACATATTACAATGAACTTATAAGGGGAAGCTTTCTTGCAGTCTAACATAAACAGGTTTGTATGTCTAACCACTTTGGTTAGTTACATATGAACTAACTTTGGAGTATCTTGCTTGGCTTGTTGCTACATCACTGATCAGTGGAATGATCTGACTAGGGTTGGAAAAATCCTCAGGAATGAGTTTAACTGACTAACTCGTGGTGTGTGCATCACAGCAGAGAGGAGGACTACCTGTCTTTCTCCATGCTTGCCCTGGATCTCCACATAGTCATCAGTGACTTTCACACTGAGCTCATCAGGAGAGAAGTGCTTTACGTCCAAGTAGACTGTGAACTTATCCCTGTCAGATCTCACCTGAGAGAGACAGACAAACACAGAGAACATCTCTCAACAGCTTCATTTCTTGACTCTACGTTGTATGGAGCACAGTAGATGTTAGCTTTCAGTCTAACTAAACTCAAGACTAACAAGCCAAACAAAATTCAGGTTTTGTACATGTATGCATTAAATATTAAATAAATGTATTTCTGTCTATTCTTTAATAACCACAGAATATAAGACTAAATCCATATTTGTATAAAAGAAAAAAAGACTTTTCTTTTTCGGTTACCTCTGAGATGCCAGAGTTGGAAAAATCCAAAACGTTGCGGAAGAGTGACTGTCTGTAAT
Organism: Benitochromis conjunctus; assembly: GCA_015052645.1. Lineage (NCBI taxonomy): Eukaryota > Metazoa > Chordata > Actinopteri > Cichliformes > Cichlidae > Benitochromis > Benitochromis conjunctus. The sequence continues at coordinate 8,018 of VOQK01023274.1, read as the reverse complement.
AGGGGCTGATGGTGGAGGCGGCGTAAGGGAAGAGGTCATAATCAAACATGCCCTCTCCAAAAAACTGGTCAAAGAGTCTGGCAGGGTAGACAGAGCCCAGGGCACGTCTGAACCAGGGGTGCTGGATGGCAATATCCATAGCAACTGAAGACAGTCTGGTCTACTTTGGCTTGTGTTCGGGAATCCAGCAGATGAAAAATGGAGATGAGGTACAAATGAGAGAACAGTAGTGGTGAAAAGCAGTGACTGAAGAATGTTTTCAGAGTGCTTTGCTCCCCTCTCTACAGCTGCCTTCTCTTTATATACCTGAGAGCCAGAAAGAGAGGCTTTAGCCACGATCCCTCTGGAATGGCATTATCTCAGCATGGTGGGTTGGGCCCTGTCAGCAGAATCAGGGTCGAGGATGGGGGGGCACCACTAGGCCCAGTCCCTGCTGGGATGCAGTGGTACTCACATCAGACACCCAGGGCTGCCAAAACAAACTGTGCTAGACGGAGAGGAGGACGGGGGAGACAATGAGCTCAGGAAGCCAACTAAAGACACAGAGGGATTTCACCTGTGTGACAGTGCATCAGACACAGACACACATATCTGTTCTGTCAGTCAGTCAGTGACATAATGCTGTGGTATTGTTCTGCCTGTGTGCTTAGATGACGGGCACATTTAGAAACAATGTAATCCAGAGTCAGTGGAACAACAGCTGACAGAGAAATGTGAAAATGAAAGTGTGCCCTCTTTCAATTCCAGCATTTTACAATGAGGACAAAATAAAAACTGTCTGGTCCTCAGCAGGTCTTAAAATGAGCTAAATACAACCTCATTTTAAATTGCAGGTCTAGCAAATTCATCCCAAGGTCAGACCATCAGTATTGAGAAAAACTGCAATAACCCAAGAGCTACATCTCATACGGTCCTCAATTAGCAGGTTAAAGGTTAAAGTTCATGAGAGTATAATTAGAAAAAGACTGAACAAGTATGGTTTGTTTGAAGGGTTTCCAGGGGAAAGCCTCTTCTCTCTATAAAGAACATGGCAGCACAGCAAAACGTGTGGAACAATATCCTTTGGACAGACCAAAGTGCAGATGTTTGGCTGTAATGCACAGCACAGTGTTTGGAAAAAAACAAATGCACCAATTCAACACAAACACCCCACACTACCTGTCAGCATGGTGATTGAGGGCTTGTTTGCAGCCACAGAACCTGTCCAACAACTAAAGCTTGGACAACAATGATCAAAGAACAATGTGTCTATGTGATATCTCAGTGTTGGTGTTGTTCCTACATTATTATAATAGTCCTGATCCACAACTGACATTGCTACTAACCAGTGTTTTCATACTGTTGTGGTTTGGAATAGAAAGGGAAAGAATGCACGGTAAGCAATTTATGCAATATAACAAATATATTATCAAGTGAGGTTTATTGACAGCCATATTTAGTCATGTTGATTAACATTAGCTAACTTCTTGGCTAAAGTGAATGACCAGACAACTAGATTGGTCAGTCCTAGACCAATCATTTGTGGTGTTGGTGCGATGTTCCAGAGCCATACATATATATATATATATATATATATATATACCACAGATGAACCAGCTGCTGGCCGATGAGAGACACCCAGAATGGCTAACCGAAGGCCGGACGGTCCTGATCCTCAAGGACCCCCAGAAGGGATCGGTCCCCTCCAACTACCGACCAAT
>VOQK01023271.1:0-11178 GCA_015052645.1 Benitochromis conjunctus | reverse complement strand
CAGTGCTGTGGGCTACCTAAAAACCCAAGATTCCCACGGGACCCACCCAAATATACACACTCAGTCATTTCACAGTCAGTCTCTGCTGCTACCTTTGTGGCCCTCCAGAGTGCCCCAGCCCACACTTTGGGAACCACTGCACTAGAACAGGTTAACTTTATTACCTCAAAATTATATGACACAACACATAAGACACAGACAGCCATTCAAAGTGATATTCTAGTAACAAGCTTAAGCTACTGCTCTGTAAATCATGGTGTGTTTGAATGTTAGTCCGATCATACAGTTTTATTTGACTACTTTCACTGGTTTTAATTTCACATCCGTTTTATTTGTCAGCTTGTTTAAATATATAATGCAGATGTGGCGTTTTTCAGGTGTGCTTTGTAGTAATCACTGCATCACTAATTTGTCTGGGTGATGTTAACATGTTGGGGGAAAGCAATACATCTGTGATGTAAGGCCTGCTCTTTGATTGCTTTCAACTTGAGCATGTATGTCAGCCAACTGAAATCTGTTGGAATGCAAGCAAGCACGGATGAAATGGGTTACAGTGATTGGTTACAGTGTAGCAGTGTAACAGGAGGGGAGCGTCTTTGTTAGTCTTTGCTACACTGCATCCTGGATCCCTTTAAAAATGTGTCATCTTAAACCTGTAGGGCAGTGGTGAGACCAAAGTTCAGTGTGACATCCACTGAGATGTTGTGGTTGATGATGAAACCATGATGTCTGTCTATGGCTCCCTCTCATCGCTGCACAGTTAGTCCTGACAATAGCAACAGCAGCCAGTTAAGTGCAGAGTACAGTCACTTATCCTACAACAGTCTCCCTACTGTGTTAGCAGCTATAGAAACAATGAATGTAAACAGGGCCAGCGGATGTTAACAGATATCTATATACCAAAAATATACGATGTAAATCCAGAGAGCAGATCACATAAAGTTCACAATGAAATGAGAAATACACAAATAACACACCAGAAATGGATCTGTCATTGTTTGAGATGTTTCATTAATGTGGGACGAGTAGAGCACTGCTTACCACTGGTAATCTATTACAATATTCAGTTCCCTTTACTGACATCGCACTTTGTCTAAATGTAGTGTGTCTATGAGGCATGTCACAGCCTCCTCTAGTAGTAGCCCCAGTGCAAACCTAACCTTAAAGGCGGACGAGTCCATGTAAAGCTGTGTGTATAAAACAGTCATATTTTGTATTATCAAACCTCAAAAACGTGTATTTTTTGTTAGTGTTTGTTACGGTGGCTTATTATGGATCATTTTTACGGCTTTTTTGATTAATATTTTTTTATTTATAGTCATTAATTCATTATTTGATTAATAATGAATGAATGACGTGTTGATTCACTTATGTTTTATTTATATACAGTGGAACCCCGGGTTACGAGCAGCTCGGTATACGAGTAATTCGGTTTACGAGCCGCGATCCGAGCAAAGTTTCTGCCCATTTTACGGGGCCTGCCTGTTTTATGAGCCGAGCTCCGATACGTCACCGCTAGTTTCCGCTTCGCCTTTCTTACCCGGAAACCTCTCCCCCTTCTACCCAGAGCTGTTTCAAAGGCTTAGCCCTTATGATGACACCTGCTTGGCTCACTTCCGTATGTACGTACAGTTAAGAAAGTGCAATTTTAGTTTTATTTTTGATGTGAAGGTGCCAAAAAAGCAGCCAAAAAGGCAGCCTGCCTGGCAGCTTCATATTCAGTCTCCTTTGTCCGGTAGATTCACCATCCCTCCTCTGCATATGTCCAAACTATCCCAACCTTCCTTCTCTAATTTTGTCTCCAAACTACTCAACCAAAGATGTCCTCTGATGTGCTTGTGTCTGATGTTGTCCATCGTGCTCACTCCCACTGAAAACCTTAACATCTTCAGCTATGGCACCTCACCTTGGCATCCCGTCTTTTAGTTAGCGCCATCACCGCTCCTTTTGATGACCCCTTTGGTAAATGGTAAAATGGCCTGCATTTGTATAGCGCGTTACTCAGTCCCTAAGGACCCCAAAGCGCTTTACACTACATTCAGTCATTCACCCATTCACACACACATTCACACACTGATGATGGCAAGCTACATTGTAGCCACAGCTGCCCTGGGGCGCACTGACAGAGGCGAGGCTGCCGGACACTGGTGCCACCGGGCCCTCTGACCATCACCAGTAGGCAAACATGGGGTTAGTATATTGCCCAAGGATACTTGGCATGTAGACTGGAGGAGCCTGGGATCGAACCACCGACCTTCCGGTGAGGAGGTGACCCGCTCGGTGAGGAGGCCGTGGCTGTAGCTCAGGTGGTAGATTTGGATAGATACTGACCACTACAAATCAGGAACAGTCCACCTGTCCACATTTCTTAATGACATGCATGTCAGCGTAAACCCTTGATCTTGTGAGCTTTATTTATCAGTCTTTACATCTGGTTTTGAGTTTTGGAGTTTTGAACAGAATCTGTGACAAAGGGCAGTCCAACACCCACTGGCAATGAGTCAGACTTACTGTCTGCAATGTGGTCCAAACTCTTGCAACGGTTGTATAAGGACCGAATGGCTCCTAGCAATGGATCAGACATCACATTCTCCCGAAGCACAACCCACAGACTCCTCAGAGGGACACCGTTGAATGCCTTCTCCAAGTTCATAAAACAGGCGTAGACTGGTTGGGCAAACTCCCAAGCATCCTCATCCACCCCAGGGGCTCTGGGACCAAGGAGTTGTTTTACTGCCTCAGTGGCCTCATCCCCAGTGATGGACGAGTCGCCCCCTTTGCCCCAGACGCTGCTTACGCTACGGAAAATGATATAGGATTAAGTAGGTCCCTGAAGTATTCTTTCCACCACCCGACAATGTCCTTAATTGAAGTAAGCAGCGCTCCATCTGCAGTATACAGAGGAACTTGACAGATTGCCAGAATCTCTTTGAGGCAGTCCAAAGGTTTCTTCCCTTGGCCTCTCTGAACCCCTCCCACACCTGAGTTGTTGCTTCAGCCGTTGCCTGAGGCATGCCCCACTTAGCCTGCCAGTACCGATTGGCTGCCTCCAAAGTCCCAAAGGCTAACTATGCCTGGACTCCTCCTTCAGCCTGATAGGTCCCTTCACCTCCAGTGTCCACCATCTGGTTTTAGGGTTACCACAACGACAGTCACCAGCCACCTTGCTGCAGCAGCTTTAACAATGGAGGTGCTGAGCATGGTCCACTTAATGTCACCAGTCTCCGTACAGCACCTCTTGCGGGTGGTGGACTTACAGGAGGGAGGGCCCATGACCCTTCTTTGGACTATGCCTGGCTGCATCTCATTGGCTAAGGCATGGCCACCAGGCGCTCTCCTTCGGGTCACACTCCCCATGCCTGGCTCCAGGGCAGGGCCCTGGTAACCCTATCCCAGGATGGGTGAACTGTTCCCTGGATTTTGCATTCATAGGGGTTTTGTGAATCGCTCCTTGTCTGGTCCCTCGCCCAGGACCAATGCCTGACAGCATAGCCCCTGGGATCCATGGGACAGACAAACCCACCCACCACGATCAGGTAGCGGTTCACTGTGGGGCATAATAAAAGGATTTCCAATATAACACAGACAATGCACTAATCAGGCATGAAGAACCAAAGTGCACTGCAGTGATTCCACAGCATGACATCATTACATGCTTAACATATACTGCCTTTACTAAGAAAGGTGTGTGTATTTTGTCGATAAGGTGTACTAGAGTGATGACTTGTTGATTCTTATCCTGTAACGTTAGATTTGTACATAGTTAGCTGTGAACGTGTGCACTCATCAGGCTCCTAAATACCAATATATGACTCCTACCTCATTTTTAAATTGAGCCCCATAACCTTTTTCACACCACACATATTCAAGCTATATCCCTTTTTATCTTTAAGTAATATTACTGAAAATGCTGCCTCACAGAGGTTTCATACTGATGGCTGATGTTCTGTATACGTCACAGATCATTACAATCTCTCTCTGTGTGTATTCTCTCCACACCATCACTTCAGACCCTTTACAAATCCAGTTTCTTTCTAAATGTGTCTTTTTCTCTGTGTCCCATGGCAGGATGTGACTGGGTTTGCCCCACAGCCCTCATTACCCTGTGGCAGAAATGGCATGAAAGCAGCACTGACTCCTTTGAGGGCTTGGAAAAGCTCGTGTTTAACTTTAAAAAAAATAACTCACCTTTTCCATTTTTTTCTAACATGCTGTTATTGTTATTGCCAGAGTGTGTAGAGGGTCTGCTCTTACCTTGTTTGGTCTGGATCTGTCACAAAGGCCCGAGAGTTGCACCGAACTCAGTGTGTTATATTCTCAGAAGTCTGTTGAGCTGCCTTTTTTCCTGTTGCTATTCTGACTTTTCATAATTCAAACAGCATGCTGAAAACAGTGAAACGCATCCCCCTCTGTGTGACACATGCAGAAAAAGCACTAAAGAAGAGCACAGCGTGATCCAGGCTAACATTTCAGTGGAGCCTTCATTAGATTGGTGGATGAACATTACATAAATGAGACTCAAACTAACCTATGGAGAGAAATTTTCCTCAGAAGTGTTGCAAATGTGTGCAATATGATCCACAAGCATAAACTTTATAAATGTGTACAATGATTTGTGGGTAATTTTTAAAGACTAATGAGCGTGTGCTTCAATCCGCACACAAATACGAAGCAATTTGACGACACGTAAAACTGTTTTACAAACTATTTTCCATCCAAAGCTGAATAGACACTTGTCATTTACGCACACAAATCTTAGTTTACGCTTGTGGATCATATTGCACACATTTGCAACACATTTGAGCCAAATTTCAGTTGAGTTATTAAATGGTACTAGTGTCATCTTCATTTAACACATTTCCTTATTTGGTGATTTGAGCTGCCTGTGGCGTAGTTGGTGGATTGGGCTGTCCACCAACTGCTGTATCCACAAGTCTGCTAAGGTCCGCTGATGCCATCGTCAGACAGTGTCCACAGAGAATTCACATTACAATGCATTAACGACACATGCCCCCTAGACTCCAAGTGGACTGAAAAAGATCTAACGGAGCATAACAAGAGAGCATAGTCGAGGCTTACATTGCTTCAGATGACAGACACGCTCCTTGCACAGCAGGAAGCACTACTGAATCTACTGAAGGTTCAAAGGAATCATATGGATGGAAAAGGGCACTACCATGACCCTAACTGTCCCAGTCCGCATGCCTTGGACAAAATACCAACCCCAAGATGCCCTCCACAGTGGTTGCTTCGCTCCTGCTCTCTGCTGTGCCTTCATCGCTGAGATGCAGCCATTAAGGCCACCGTTAAGGCACAAGAAGCCACTGCACTATGCTCCTAAAGGATAGGTGTCGCCACACAGACAATATTGTGCCATATGAAGAAGTTAAAGCTGAAAGCTACGTGGGTCTTTCTACAAAATCCAGTTTGCAGCATCTCTCCTTGTGTGTCAGTGTGTCTCTGAGCTTTTGTGCAGGATTACCGTTAAAATGGCAGTAAAAACGGGGATTGTGTCTTCAACCCAGCTGCGACGGCTGCGGCACAGTGCACGAAGTTACAAAATTCAAGATGTGCACGACCGGCTGATGCACCACAAAGATTGTGTCTCGTGACACGGAATGTGATATGAAAATCATCACGAGACACAAGCAACGTGGCAAGCATAAAAACGACTGAAGGCTTATTGTATAAAGGGCTTGGGGTGCTGCGGGACAGTAAAAAGTCCCTATATAAGGATCAGTCCATTTACCATGCACTGTTCTTTTTCTTTATTGTGATGGTAATGTGTCATTGTGCAAATTCCAGGTGTGGGCCTGCATGGGCTTTGTCTTATGACAGAATAATTAGTGGGATGGAAAATTCCTTTTTCCTTTAAGTGCAGAGGTGGAGCATCTGTTCTTGCTTAAAATCTTTGAGTTTCTTGTGAGTGAGCAATCGAAGGAGTATCTCATTAGTCATGATGTTATATCACATGTTCAGTCTGGACACAGTACAACTACAGCGGCCTTAAAAGTAACTAATTATTTTATTGAGGGTTTAGAAAATAACAGTGTGCAGCCCTTTTCATTACCTTTCTAATATTTTGACACTGTAGATCATGCCAAACCTATCCTTGTCGGACAAACGGAGCAGGCGCTTGAGTGGTTTGAAAAATATCTTTCCAACAGATGTCAGAAAGCTGGAGGCATTACCTCTGGCTTCCTTGATGTGGTTAAAGGTGTTCTGGACCATCAAGCAGTATCGATTTCCACTTTTATGCAGATGACACTGTGATGTATTCTGTTGGTTCCACACCTCAGCAGACACTTCATCAGCTCCAACAATGCAGTTCTCAACAGAGAAACTACATTTAAAACTAAACTACATTTGTATCGTTTTCCAACACTGAATTAAAGTAACTTAAATTTTTATCTCTTCATGGTTTGAAGATTGATTTAATATTGGAATATAAATACTTTATACTTCTTCCAATTTGGGATGTTACAACATTCGTTCACAAAATGTGTTCCGGTTGACAATGCCAATGGTTTGCACCCAGTTGGAGAAAAAAGTACTTATGCATGCTCCTCATGGAATCAGATCCACAATGAGCTGCGTTCAATGAACGTGCTTCTTTGAGTAAACAAATGCTTAATATTATAAATAGTCAAAGGTCAGCATGCAAATGTTTTAATGGATGAATTATTTGACTACTCTGTGAGTAGTGAGTACTCTGTCATTGTCTCATTTTGGTAGCTCAAGATGTGCACACTTTTTTCTGTTGCAGTAGTTGCAAAGTTTTGTAATACTGTCCGTGTTTGTGTGTAGATGTGGCAGTGCTCCTCTGGATCACATCTCCTTAAACCGCCTGGCTAACATGAGAAAGCGATACAGGTATGTTCATGCCAGCAATGACGGCTTAACTCCTGCTTATTCTGGGGTTAAATTAATATGCACACTGACACAGCACAAGCTTTGTAGCTGTTACTAACTAAACCTTTATACAGTGTACGTTGTTATGAACATTTTCCTAAAAATGAACTTTTATTTTAACACGTTTAAGACTTAAAGTTCCTCTTGTACTAAAGATTTAAATACAAGAGCGTAATCATATTTCCACCTAAGCAACTTGGTGCTCCTAGTTTCCTAAAAAGTTACAGTATATCAGACCATTGTCTTCTCATTTCACCATTATGTTGTATTCAAGTGTAAAAGTTGTTTCTTTAAATGGAGAAATGAAGCAGCAATGAATGAACCGCTCTCTGTGTTGCTAACATGCTGCTATATCTTTTTTTTAAATTTTCTATCAGGAATGGCCTCGGGCCCTCAAAAGAAGGAGAGGCTCAGTACTCTGTGGTGCATTGCACTGGCTACATCAAAGCCTGGCCCCCTGCAGGTAAACACGAGCACACTCATACATATCACACTGAAACTGAGAGTTCTTGTAAGTGAGTTCAGACAGTTTGCTGGTGTCGTATGACGAAGACTTTTTGTCCTATCAGTCCAGAGCAAACACTAAATCTTCTCACGTCTTGGACAGCTGGACTGTATTGTACTGTGTCTTTTGGCTGATGGATTTCCCAGCAGACACTTGGGTGTTTACAATGACAACAAGCTTGTGTGTCTTAACTTGCAGGAACTTCCCTTTCTCACTCTCACTGTAAATGGTAAAAGGTTGTTATGACTCTACCTTGGCCCTCTAAGTGCTTTATGCAACATGTCATTCACCCATTCACACCCACATTCCCACTCCAGTGAACACAGAAGGAGCCACTCAGGGTTCAGTGTCTTGCCCAGGAATACTTTGGCATGCTGACTAGAAACAGGGTTGGTGGTTCGATCTATTGGTGAACGAACAAGCAACCTTTCAATTAGCGGATGGGCTGCTCTACCTGGGTGGGTCACAGCCACTGCTGTGCCACCCAAGGGCTGGGTAACAAAGTTTGAAACTTAATTACTGCAAAATAGATTTTCTTTGATAGAAATATGAGCGATGGTCAATATAAAGTAAAAATCAATCTGTTTTGACAGACGGCACAAAAGGCCAATGACAGTGAGAGTAGGACTGAGCCAATCATGTGGTTGGACTAGAGTTGGAGCCACTTCAGGTTAAGCTGATGTACATGAAGACATGAGGCTCAGCATCACACGCACAAAGACTACTGCGGCCATACACACCAGTGTGTTAAGAGCGTAAATGAGATGAGACAACAGAACTAAAACTCGAGCAGTCGCGTTACTGAATATGAAACCCAACAAACACATACCAAGGCTCAAAGGACGAGGAAATAGTTGGACAGAAGGGTCCAAGGAATTCAGCAGTAACATTTACTTACACTGAAACTTTATAGCTCTTTACTAACTTACTAGTGATTGTGTTTTACAAACAGAAGCAGTGCCATCCTTCCACAGTTCACCGTTTAACTGTACAGATCCAGACATTTTCAGCTGCATAACTCTGTATCACAAAAAACCGAGAGACAGTGATGTGACCACAGGCCTACTTCTAAAAGTAGGCTATAAAAGACAGTCAAAAAGTAAAAACCAGTAAGTAAAACCAGTAAGCACAGTCAAAAATGTCAGATTTTTGCAGCTGATTAAAGTAAGTGACCCTCATTACCAACTCTGTCCATAACGATTTCTGTTAGATTGCCCAGTTACACATGGAGTATAGACAGATGAACAAACAGCAGTATCTCACGTAACTACCACATGGAGTCAAACTGCAGATCCATCATCACATCCATATTTGAGCCTTATTTATTAATTACTGGAGCATGTGTGGACCACAATGACTGAATATGAGTATTGTTTATGTTCTCCTCGGTGCAAATAACTACGTTTCTTACATTTGTTCTGAGGACATGCACATAATCTTTTGAGGGTTTTATTTTTGAGTTTTGGGGAAGACATGCAGCAAAGGACCGCAGGTCTGATTTGAACCTGGGGCGGCTGTTCTTTGCCGTGCAGCACATGGTGTGTCGTTTTTCAAGTCCTGAAAGAAAATAAGATTTAAATCAAACGTACGTTTTATCTATCTATATCATTACTTAGGAAAAAAAAAGGAACCTTTAAGCTTGATGGAAATAGTAATTTGATGTATATTGTGATATATATCACTCTATACTGATGGCGGGGGAAAGGTGACTAAGGCTGGTTTCTAGCTCTGCAGCTAGCAGAACAGGTCCACTACATCCAGCTACATGTTTGAAGCACTGTAAAGCACTGATATGAAAAATAAAATGTTACATTTATGATGTAAACGACTTGCTTTTATACATATCAAGCACTGAATCATGAACCATCATGGATATCACACGTAAACACATAAACACATCCTGATTATTTGCCACAGGCATCTAGCTCAAATTCTAATGTTACAATGAAAATGACATAGACAGGCTAACACGTTAGCATTGCAGCCATTTTTCTCACACATCGAAGTTTCTCACATAACTCTCGACTGTTACAACAAACTATCACAGGTAAGCTTAGCACAACAGAGACAGTAGTAGCTATCTGTTGTGTTAAACTTGCAATTGATAGCACATGCATGTAGCATGTGCTTTCATAAGCTAAGCATAAGGTTGGTTAAAGGGAAATCAGAGCTGTAGTCATTTTAATTAATCGTAGTTGTATTTATTATGTATTTTGGTTCTAGGAAAATGTATGTTTTATTGTAAAATGTATGTATTGTGATTGTAAGCCCAACAAGGGACAATGGTTGAAAATTAGCGATAGCTATAAACGTCTGTGCAGCTTCATGTTTTATACTTGGACTATGATGAACTGCACTGTCCCTTTTAAATAAATAAATGTGCTCATTTACACTCAGCAAGAAAAAATGAACAAAAGTAGAAAAGACAACAGTTTGGCTCAAAGGTCTTTCTCAGTGAAGAACAACTACAGCAAGTCTGGCTGTATAAAAACTACACTTTTGAATTAACAGGCCCCCTACCTGGTCTATGTCTCTGAGTAACAGCCCTACCTCTGTGTCAGGACCTGAATACGCCGCAGTGGAGCCACCGTTAACAACTCTTTAGCACACGCCTTGTGGGCCATTCTTTCCGTTTAACCTGGTTGTCCTTTAATAGCACAACATATCCAACTTGTTGGTCGTTCGGCTGGCCATTTCCTTCTTGGCTGGTGTGTTGCCCTGTACTCTTGACTCCATCGTCTCTACCATGAGTTAGCAAGGTTGAACTTGCTTCCAATAGGAATCCTTAAGTTCAAGCTCTCCGGAAAGAGAGGACAGAGTCAGCATTTTGTGTTAAAGCAGGGGTAAGTATGGTTGGCATGTCTGGATTTGAAGACCCGGGAACTATGGCAACGACCTCTGCTTTCAGCGTGATGAGGACTTCTTCGTATGAACAACTAGAGGAATGTATCTTGAGCATCATGCTATCTAAAATGCGCCAGCAAACTTTGTCCCTTTGTGTCCAAACTAGGGGTGGGACTCGATTAAAAAAAATTAATCGAATTAATTAGAGGCTCTGTAATTAATTAATCTCAATTAATCGCTGTAGAATGACAGCACTGGACACGTTCGTAGGTTACGGCCTGACAGCCTCGCTTTTTATTGACAGCACACAAATACTACGGTTTTGACGGCGGACCCGTCCAGGACGTCGGCACTCCTGTGGAAAACATCTGTCAGCTCCTCTCTCCGCCCGCTGTCACTGTTAAATGCAAGAGCACAACTACACAGCTGTCACTCTGACATTCAGCTGTTCGCCCGTCTCCGCCCCGCCGCCATTATTGTTACTGTGACCTGCACGTGTCTCTCACATGGACAGAGGTGGCAGGACTCATCAAACACTCGTGGGCCAGGACAGACAGCTGTGGGTGGGTACCTGCTCCACTGGACCACCACTGCAGCTGATGGTGGATTTAGCCTGTACAAACTCAGGGCCCTGTTACTCAGGGCTTCCTCATCTGAATCAGAGTCTGAAGACAATGAAGAGAGGAGGAAGGCTCTTTGTCTTTGCTGGTGGCATCTTTACTCTGTTCCTGCAGCAGGGCCTCGAGGCTGGTCCAAACCTCTTCTCATCTCTCCTTGTGAGACGCTTTCAATCCTTAAAGCGTGGGTCAAGCACAGTAGCTATCCTGAGCCGCTGATGGTTGAGTGTAGCTACACGTTGGGCTAGGTCCTTTGTGAAAGCAGTCTTAAATTTCACCATGTAGTTTGAGTCATCATCA